>CALYCR020003248.1:0-25948 GCA_944470395.2 Schistosoma turkestanicum
CGAAAAAAGGATGGGATAAGTTGGCGACCATGTGGCGACTACCGAGCACTAAATGTAGTCACGCGTTTCGATAGTTACCCCATCCCCCACATACACGACATCACGGCATCACTCAAGGGCACGACTATCTATTCTAAGATCGATCTGGTACGCGCATACCATCAGATCCCAGTCGCTCCTGAGGATATTGAGAAAACTGCTGTCACGACTCCTTTCGGTCTGTTTGAGTTCCTACGAATGCCATTTGGATTACGGAATGCTGCTCAAACTTTCCAGAGGTTTATCGATAGCATAGTACGAGACTTTGATTTTGTTCACGTCTATATTGATGACTTGTTAATCGCATCATCAAACGTAGATGAACATTATCAACATCTGAAACTTTTATTCCAACGTCTTTCGGATAATGGAATACTAATCAACCCAGATAAGTGCGAACTTGGAAAAGCAGAAATAAAATTTCTGTGTCACGTTATAAAGCATGAGGGTATTTTGCCATGTGAAGATAAAGTACGTACAATCATGGGGTACACTGTACCGTCTTCACTCAAAGAACTGAAGGCTTTTCTCGGTTTGGTCAACTTCTATCGACGTTTCATTCCTCACGCCGCGGAACAGTTACGACCACTAACCGATCTACTTCGCGGGAATCCACGTAAGCTAGAATTGAACGATGACGCACGTACTGCATTTTCCGAAATTAAAAAAGCTTTAGCTCAAGCTACGCTCCTCGCCCATCCCGACCCATCAGCCACGCTCAGTATAGCGGTTGATGCATCCGATTTCGCTATAGGAGCCGTCATGCAACAAAACATCTCTGGAAGTTGGCAACCTCTCGAATTTTTCTCACGACGCCTTACTACCACGGAGACGAGATATAGCGCTTTGGTCGCGGACCGATAGCAGCCTACTGTGCCATCAAACATTTCCAGGACGCGGTAGAAAGTCGTAACCTTATCCTTTCCACCGACCATTAGCCCCTAACGTATGCGCTTCATAAAAAAAAAAAAAAATACTCACCGCGAGAGTGCAGACATTTGGACTATATCTCTCAGTTCACGACAGACCTTCGTCATATTAAAGGCGAGTCGAACTACGTTGCTGATGCTTTGTCACGTATTCAAATGAATGCAGTTACTTCACCGGGGCTCGATCTTCCTGCTATGGCCGCCGCCCAAGCAAACGATCCTTCTTGTTCAGAAGCACAACAGAATACATCCCTTCAGTGTCAGGAAGTGCCCCTAGCTACTACCTCAGGGACTAGCCTATGTGATAACTCTAATGGTCTTCCTCGACCCATCGTACCCTCTGCTTATCGTCGTCTCGTCTTCGATGCCCTTCATGGTTTGTCTCATCCAGGCATCGCAGCTACATTACGTCTTATCGCTGCACGATACGTCTGGCCTTCCATGAACAAAGATGTCCGTATGTGGGTAAAGCAATGCTTACAATGTCAACGATCAAAAGTGAACAGGCACGTAGCAGCCCCCATCGGCACATTTGCTACGCCTGATGCTCGCTTCGATCACGTTCATATTGACATTGTAGGACCATTACCACCATCGCATGGGTATGATCACATACTCACGTGCATTGATCGCTTTACAAGATGGCCCGAAGCTATTCCCATCACTTCTATTACGGCGGAAACAGTTGCTCACCGCTTCGTAGAACGATGGATAGCTCTGTACGGTTGTCCCTCGACTGTCACAACTGACCGAGGACAACAATTCGAGTCCGAACTATTCTCCTCGCTAACTCGGCTGCTTGGTACGAAGCGCATACGCACTACCGCCTACCACCCAGCTTCGAATGGTTTAGTCGAAAGGTTTCATCGCCAACTCAAAAACGCTCTTCGAGCACACGAAAACAACAATTGGTACGAAACCTTACCGCTCGTCCTTATGGGCATCAGAACGAGCTTAAAGGCAGATATTCAATGTTCCGCCGCTGAATTGGTATACGGCACGACATTGCGTCTGCCTGGGGAATTTTTCACACCACGGAGCAGTGATAACTTCAATAAATCAGACTACGTCCAACGACTGTCTGCATTTATGCGAGCACTGCCTCCGGTGTCAACTCGAGTACAACATCGACAGGTCGCTCTCCCCCGAGAGTTATCTACCTGCTCACATGTTTTCATTCGAGTTGACTCGGTACGCAAACCTTTGCAACAACCTTACGAAGGACCTTTTCACGTGATTTCTCGTCACGAAAAGACCTTCAAGGTTGTGCTCGACATGGCCGCGTCGAGGTAGTTAGCATTGATCGTCTCAAGCCAGCACACGTCGATGACAGTGCCCTACTTGCTAATCCGAGACCCAATGCTACACCTAGCGGGATCCTCAAAACTACCCCAGATCCCACGCTAGCGAAATCAGAAACCTCATTCTCACGTCCCAGTCAGCAGCACGCGCCATCTGCACTATCTACGGATGAGACTCCGGTCTCACGTCCAGATCAGCAGACCACGCCGCACTTGACTGCGGATGAAAATGCAAGCTCACAAGGTACGCACGAGGCTACTGTCTCGCGTTCCGGTCGCCGCGTACGCCTACCTGTACGCTTTCTCGAATAACTACCAATCCTTCACAGGGACGGCATAGGATTTTACCATCATACTACACGCATGCTACACTCTTTCTCCTTTTTCTGTGATTTTTTTTATCCCGAGCCTATACCTCCGACCATTGTCCTGTTGGTACCGTCGACTTCAGTCAACCTTGGCGAAAGCTGGCCTGATCACCCACGCTCTAGTCAATGCACTCAGTCGATTTTCTGGTGACGAATATATCTGGTATAAGAATGGTTTCGCACTGGTCGTTTCTGGCTCTTTCGCTCAATCTGGTTCCGTCCTACGTCTGCAGCTTTATTTGGTCCGGACCCCTACGAACGCAATTATCAGACACTGGATACGAGCCACGCTGGTGTGGTATGCTAACCCGGTGGACGAACTTGGCGCATAATTATTGGCACGGCAGCGGACAAACTCCCGGTGACAACTCGAGCTTCATCAGTCGCTTCCTGTCGTCAACCATTCTGCCCGTCAACCGAATATTGGCCGACGAGTGGCCTGAACGAAGCCGCTACATATCGAAAGTGTAAAACCCTTTCTAGGGGGGGCTCCTGTAGTGGAACTATTTCGTCGAAATAATACGATTACTGACGTACAAATACTTATTATTGAACAGATGTAAAATTAACTGTTTAATTGTATATCATTTGTTTATTTGTACTAAAAGTCACTTTTCGAGCGCCACCCACGCCATCCCTGCGGATCTAACGATCGTCTCGTGTAATCATCGATTGTACAAGCTGAACACGTGATATTATTCTAATATCACTCGATTTTCTATCAATAAACGTTGATATCCCATATACAATCTTCTGATCTGGAGTTCGTTTGGACGTGTAACCTTCACGCTTCAACAGTACCAAGCCTTTCGGTTAATTTATTTAAAAAGGCCATTTGTATAACAATAACTCATATGTACCATCGGTTTTTATTATTGTGTTAACAATTGGTGATCTGTTGCATAACATACTGCACCGTGTTACAACGGAATTACAACGCAATGATCTTTCGTGTTTTGCCGTCAGAAATGCGTTTAATTTTTTTTCTAAGTCAGTCATCAGTGTCATGCCGCGTGGTTGTGTGCTGCTTTGGATTTATTGGTCACGTTTCATGTTGTGCAATCAGTCAGTCAGTCAGTCAGATGCAACGTAGAACTTTGGACGAAAGTACATCAGTTCATGTTGCCATACCTTATCAGCACACAGCTTTAATTGTCAATTCAAATCTTAAAGTAGAAGAGATAGTAAAGGTAGTACGAGTAATACGAGAGGTAAGAATTAAAAAATATTCAAGAAATATGGTTCAGTGGGAAACGTTGATGAACACACCCAACATTGAAGCAGCATCCACGGACCTCCCAATTATTATTGGCGCACCTACAATTGAAGATATCAGTATGGCAATCAGACAAACATTCCAGCAGAGGCGATGAAAACATATGTAGAAGCAACTGCGAAAATATTTCACATCTTCTTCAAGAAGATTTGGGATGAGGAACAAGTACCATCAGATTGGAAAGAAGGATACCCGATGAAAATACCAAAGAAAGGCGATCTCAACAAGTGTGAGAACTACACAGGCATCACACTTCTTTCAATACCAGGCAAAGTTTTCAACAGGGTTTTGTTAAACAGAATAAAAGAATTCGTAGACTTCCAACGTCGAGATCAAGAGGCCGGATTTCGTAAGGATCGATCGTGTACTGACCAAATTGCAACAATACGGATAATTGTGGAACAATCAATTGAATGGATTTCACCGCTCTACATCAACTACATCGACTATGAGAAAACATTCGATAGCGTGGATAGAAAAACATTAGGGAGGCTTCTTCGACACTACGGTGTGCCTGAGAAAATAGTTAACATCATACGGAATTCTTATGATGGATCCAACTGCAAAATCGTACACGAAGGACAGCTAACAGACTCTTTCGAGGTGAAGAGCGGTGTCTGGCAAGGTTGCATACTCTCAGTGAAATATGAAAACGTCAACATCTGGAGGGAAGCACGTTATCTACTGGACAGTTGGGACGCAGCTGAAAGATCTGGACTTCGCAGATGATCTTGCTGTTCTATCGCACACGCAACAACAAATGCAAGAGAAGACAACCAGTGTAGCAGCAGCCTCTGCAGCAGTAGGTCTCAACATACATAAAGGAAGAAGCAAAATTCTCCGATGCAACACAACATCCAACAACCAAATCACTCTTGATGGAGATGCCTTGGAATACGTTAACAACTTTACATATCGTGGCAGCATCATTGACGAGAAAGGTGGATCCGATGCAGATGTGGGGGCGCGGATTGGCAAAGTTAGGGCTGCATTTCTACAGTTGAAAAATATCTGGAACTCCAGACGACTTTCAACAAAAACCAAAATCAGGATTTTCAATACAAATGTGAAGACAGTTTTACTGTATGGAGCGGAAACATGGAGAACTACGAAAGCCATCATCCAGAAGATACAAGTGTTTATTAACAGCTGTCTACGCAAATACTTCGTATTGGTTGGCCAGACACCATCAGCAACAACGTACTATGGGAGAGAACAAACCAGATTCCTTCAGTGGATGAGGAAATCAGGAAGAATTGGTGGAAGTGGATAGGACACACATTACGAAAAGCACCTAACTACGTCACAACACAAGCCCTTACATGGAACCCTCAAGGTCAAAGGGAAAGAGTAAGGCCAAGGAACACATCACGCCGAGAAATAGAGAAAGATATGAGAAGAATGAACAAACACTGGGCAGAACTGGAAAGGGAAGCCCAGGATACAGAGCTGGTTGGAGAAAACTGGTGGGTGGCCTATGCTCTATCGGGGGTCACAGTAAGTAAGCGAAAAGCTTAGAAAGTGAAAACTAGGGCGGGGTTGAAGAATTCAGAAGAAGAGGACACGACAGAACATAAAGAATAAATGCACCGGCTCCATTGTAAACGGTTTTGAGCCATGTTATTCAGGGTTTCTAAGCATCGATTAATATCATCTCACGGACCCTAACCAGGTAGTCAACAACTACCGACATGGCTCGGTCCACTTGTCAATGACTTCATGGATTTCAGCCATGTTTTGGTTTGGCCGCTACTAGCTTTCTTCCAACCTATTTTCACACTACAAAATATAGCTCGCCGAGGCATCTATTGATCAGCCATTCTTACCTAGCACCCGTTTCCTAATAACAGCGTTGATCACTCGGGTGTCCCAGGATATGCGAGCAATTCATTTAAGACATCTATGATCGAATACTAGCAGCCTAGGAACATTTTCTTGTCTCAGCGGCCATGATTTGCATACATATAGGAGAACGCAGCGAACTGCTGCGCAGAACACTCGTCCTTTAGTCAGCAAATGGATATCACGCCTGCGCCATAAGTGACGCAGGTTGGCAAAAGGCAATCGAGCTTTCTGTATCCGACCTGAGATTTCGTCAGTCAGCAGACAATCAGCACTGATGAGATTCCCAAGAGTAGTGAAGTGTTCTACACGTCCGACTTCTCCACTCCTTACCACTATTTCAGGTGCCGATGAAACCCTGTCTTGAAGCAACATTTCGCCTTTCGAGGGGGAAAACTGCAACCCGAACATGCGTGCATTGTTGCTTAGGGTGGTTAGAAGACGCTTCATTTTGTCAGCATCTTCATCAAGTAGGACTATGTCATCGACATATTCTGAGTCAATGAGCGAGCCACCAGTTAAGAGGTCTACTCCTGACGAGTATAAAGTTATTTCTAGGAGCATATCGATTATAAAATTTAACAAGAATGGAGAGCGCGGACATCCCTGACGGACACCACTTGAAGTAAAGAATTCCGGCGACAGTTCCTCCATAAGCTCTTACGCAACCAGTGGTGTTCGAGTAGAGAGCTTGTATTGGGTCAATGTATTTCTTTATTACACCTTTTACTTCACGATCCACTGAGTGGAATACCGCCTTTAGGTCAATGAAAACAACTATTGTTGGACGCCCAAAATGTGTGTCTGTGTACCAGGACCTGTTGTAGTGTGTAAATGTGGTCTTTACAACCACGTCCAGGTCGAAAACCAGTCTGGCTTTCTCCAGTCTGCTCCTAACGAGCGTCGAAATATTACTGAGCCCAATATTTTAGATACTACATTAGATAGACTGATTCCCCTGTGACTGTCACAAGAATAATTTTGTCCTTTCACATAGATTGGAACAATCAGTGATTGAGTCCAGTCGGAAGGGATTGTGTCCAGTTCGAAGATTCTAATTATATTCTCAGTCAACCTAGCTGCTTAAATTGGACCAAGATTCCATATTATTTCGGGGGTCAGTCTATCAGGACCTGCTGCTGTGCCTAGCTTCAGATTTTCTAACGCTTTCCAAACTTCATAAAGACTAGGGGGAGTTACGTTCATTTGCTATTTAGGATAACTGGAGATCGTGGGTGGCCGGAGAGTGCTCCGAGACCAGTTGAACTGATCCCTAAAGTGTTCTGCCCATCTATCTAGTCTCCTGGATTGAGAATGGATAATAAGACCATCCTTTTCCGAAATAGTCTCACTCAAACTAGCATTCCTAATACCGGTTTCCTTGATTAGTCTAAAGAGTTGCCTACTGTTCATTATCGCCGCTGCCTTTTCTATCTCTCCCGCTTTCTCCACCTACCACTGTTTTCGATCATTGCGTACGGTTTTTGTCAGCCTACGTCTCAGGTGAATCCACTCCTCATCGCACTCAGAGCCAGGCGGGATGGGTTTCGCGCTTCCACCAGTTTGGTGGATGCGACTGAAATACACCGCTTCATCCAAGCCTTATGGTTAACCCTACTGAAAGATATCACCTCTCTTTCTACAGCCTTTTTGATATCCTTGCAACCTGCCTTCGGATGTGAATCGCTTACAGGGTTGCTCAAGTCTGTTTCTGGTTGCTCCTGATATATTTTTTATTAGTTTGATTATCATAAAGTGAAACCCCAAGAGGCTTCCTTACGGCATCTTTCAGATACGAGCTCGCACTAGTGCATGATCTTAATGTAAACATATGTCTCAGAACGAGCGATAGTCCTCTTTCGAACCCCTCCATCAGTTGCTGATGGCGATGTTATCTGGTCGATTTCAACGTTGAGACGATTTTGGAGGTCGCAAGGTCAAGAGATGCATACCTTATGTCGAAAGCTAGTGTTTGCTGGAAAAAGGCGTTTATCTGAGCATACTTGCAACAGGCGGTCGCTGTCGTCTGTTCTCTGAGCCTCGACACCTTACCATACGCCAAAGTCTTTCATTTTCACTTAGTCTACCTACTTGAGCATCAATGTCACCAGCCATTATTACTACATTGTAGCGCCTCCACATTTATTTGCATCCACTTACATTTAATTTGCTTAAGCCCTTTCGATTAATTTATTTAACCAAGCCATCCGCTTAGCAACAACTCATATGTACCATTGGTATTTTTTTATTATCTGGTTTTTATGAGGTTGTACGACTGAGCATTGCTTATGCCCACGCGCTTACTCATCCTTTTTGCTTTAATGTTAATCTCTTAATATTCCCATAAACACGCATGATTTGTATCGCTTGCTTTTGACCTCGTCAATCATTCGTTGCTTTTATTCATGTCTGTGCATGACTACTTCGCTTGTCATGTCTGTCTTATTCTTATCTGACTATATATTCTTAGTCATACTCTATCTCTTTGAGTTGGCTCTTAGCCTTCTCCAATTCGCTTCTCCGCTTCGCTTTGTGGTGCGTCCCGAATAAACATTTTCATCAATACGAGTTTATGTTCTGATTTATTCACCATCGGACGTCATTTAGTAAATATCGTCTGAACGAGCTTATAACGGAACTTAAGAACACGCAAACGCAAGAAAACGACTCACCACAACATCACAGCCCCTAGCTTTTTGGAGTAAGTCCGAAAGCTTTCTGTGAAACTCATCTTTAACCTTGTCTGCACTGCAGTCAGTGGGTGCATAGGCAGATATGACGAAGAGGCAACGGTGTCTGTCACTATCTTTACGAGTCCATACTATCCCGTTTAGTCGGAAAGCGCACAAGCGACTATCTATTGATATCCAGTTTAGGAGAGATTGTTCAACACTAGGATTAAAAGCTGCGCCTACGCCAGCAACACGAATGGAGGCAGCA
Source organism: Schistosoma turkestanicum (assembly GCA_944470395.2). Lineage (NCBI taxonomy): Eukaryota > Metazoa > Platyhelminthes > Trematoda > Strigeidida > Schistosomatidae > Schistosoma > Schistosoma turkestanicum. The sequence goes on from CALYCR020003248.1 coordinate 8,696, forward strand.
TCAGGGCTACCGGATACACGAACTGTTATTCGAGATTTTTTCCTACGATACTGTTGATGCGTTTCCAAGACGCAGCATATATCGACGGCACCAGATTCTAATCTATTAGATAATAATCACTGTTGCAGATGTAATTTAAAAGGTGTTACTTATTTCGGATTCGTCATCCTGATCAACGCGATTGATGAAATCGACTGAACGTAGTAGTGTTCAGGATATAACTTAACATCGATTCATTTCAGATAAGAATATCGTGGTCATATTGTACACTGAAATCGCGCAGAACAACAACCTTCACCAAATCGGATGTGTTCGACTGCAGTCAAACTTGACCATACACTCGATTCGGTGACTGTCTCTCTCCTCTCATCTCGTCACAAATGCTGACGGCGGCATTTCGATTGCATTTGACAAATACTACCAATCAATTGACCGATGTGTTCACACGTTCGCTCCAGCATTGCATATCTAATAATGATAGAGTATTCAATAAATGCTGACCCAGTTCATTAGTCAAGCAAAATACCTGAATGCACAAACGTTATTGTATGTGGAATGATTACACCTCACATTCACATATATTGGTTCATGGCTAACAGTTTAATGTCAGGCTTTCCTGTTTCACGAAAATGTGTTGCTGGTGTTTGAGCAAGTGAGGCAAAGCAAAACAGGACACTATCCAGCTAGTAGAAGAAAGAAGATGTTTGCATTGTGAATCCTTTCAAGCAAATACATGTTGCATATTGAGATTTGGAGAAACGGCATGTAATTGAGGTGAGAAACATCGCAGCGATTTCTTAAGAATCGAAACGAATTGCGCAGTTTCCACATTCACACTATCGTTCGAAAAGAATCAGAGACATCCGGCACATGAACATCACAAACCAGTCACGTGTATCTGACCATCGTTGAAATTCGGATTCGCGAATGAACGGAATGCTGCATTCATATTAGCTGAATTTGAAAGGTGTCACTTATTTCGGATTCGTCATCCTGATCAACGCGATTGATGAAATCGACTGAACGTAGTAGTGTTCAGGATATAACTTAACATCGATTCATTTCAGATAAGAATATCGTGGTCATATTGTACACTGAAATCGCGCAGAACAACAACCTTCACCAAATCGGATGTGTTCGACTGCAGTCAAACTTGACCATACACTCGATTCGGTGACTGTCTCTCTCCTCTCATCTCGTCACAAATGCTGACGGCGGCATTTCGATTGCATTTGACAAATACTACCAATCAATTGACCGATGTGTTCACACGTTCGCTCCAGCATTGCATATCTAATAATGATAGAGTATTCAATAAATGCTGACCCAGTTCATTAGTCAAGCAAAATACCTGAATGCACAAACGTTATTGTATGTGGAATGATTACACCTCACATTCACATATATTGGTTCATGGCTAACAGTTTAATGTCAGGCTTTCCTGTTTCACGAAAATGTGTTGCTGGTGTTTGAGCAAGTGAGGCAAAGCAAAACAGGACACTATCCAGCTAGTAGAAGAAAGAAGATGTTTGCATTGTGAATCCTTTCAAGCAAATACATGTTGCATATTGAGATTTGGAGAAACGGCATGTAATTGAGGTGAGAAACATCGCAGCGATTTCTTAAGAATCGAAACGAATTGCGCAGTTTCCACATTCACACTATCGTTCGAAAAGAATCAGAGACATCCGGCACATGAACATCACAAACCAGTCACGTGTATCTGACCATCGTTGAAATTCGGATTCGCGAATGAACGGAATGCTGCATTCATATTAGCTGAATTTGAAAGGTGTCACTTATTTCGGATTCGTCATCCTGATCAACGCGATTGATGAAATCGACTGAACGTAGTAGTGTTCAGGATATAACTTAACATCGATTCATTTCAGATAAGAATATCGTGGTCATATTGTACACTGAAATCGCGCAGAACAACAACCTTCACCAAATCGGATGTGTTCGACTGCAGTCAAACTTGACCATACACTCGATTCGGTGACTGTCTCTCTCCTCTCATCTCGTCACAAATGCTGACGGCGGCATTTCGATTGCATTTGACAAATACTACCAATCAATTGACCGATGTGTTCACACGTTCGCTCCAGCATTGCATATCTAATAATGATAGAGTATTCAATAAATGCTGACCCAGTTCATTAGTCAAGCAAAATACCTGAATGCACAAACGTTATTGTATGTGGAATGATTACACCTCACATTCACATATATTGGTTCATGGCTAACAGTTTAATGTCAGGCTTTCCTGTTTCACGAAAATGTGTTGCTGGTGTTTGAGCAAGTGAGGCAAAGCAAAACAGGACACTATCCAGCTACGTCATTTCGATTGCATTTGACAAATACTACCAATCAATTGACCGATGTGTTCACACGTTCGCTCCAGCATTGCACATCTCAAAATGATAGAGTATTCAATAAATGCTGACCCAGTTCATTAGTCAAGCAAAATACCTGAATGCACAAACGTTATTGTATGTGGAATGATTACACCTCACATTCACATATATTGGTTCATGGCTAACAGTTTAATGTCAGGCTTTCCTGTTTCACGAAAATGTGTTGCTGGTGTTTGAGCAAGTGAGGCAAAGCAAAACAGGACACTATCCAGCTAGTAGAAGAAAGAAGATGTTTGCATTGTGAATCCTTTCAAGCAAATACATGTTGCATATTGAGATTTGGAGAAACGGCATGTAATTGAGGTGAGAAACATCGCAGCGATTTCTTAAGAATCGAAACGAATTGCGCAGTTTCCACATTCACACTATCGTTCGAAAAGAATCAGAGACATCCGGCACATGAACATCACAAACCAGTCACGTGTATCTGACCATCGTTGAAATTCGGATTCGCGAATGAACGGAATGCTGCATTCATATTAGCTGAATTTGAAAGGTGTCACTTATTTCGGATTCGTCATCCTGATCAAGGTGATTGATGGAATCGAGTGTTTGAATTAGTGTTATGCCCTTATTTTTGTCAATTTTGCTAAACGTATCAATTTATGAATAAGTTGTCTTTACATCCACGTCCAGCTATGAAATCAACTTGCTTTTCTTTAGTTTGCTCTTCACGAGTTTGAATCGGTCGTCTAAGTATAATCGAATCTAGAAACTGAGAATCCCTCTAAGTTGGAATTTTATGCCTTTGATTGTCATGAGACGATTCTTCATTTTTCCTACCAATTGGGACAATAAGCCTTTGACCTTTATCTGATGGGATTACGTCCATTTCCCTGATTCTAGATAAAATCTCAGTCAGCTTGGCTGTTGAAACTCATCCTTAAAAATCTCAAAGGTCAAACTATTAGGATTGACTACTAGCCCTCCCTTCAGATTTCTCAACCTCCTGAAGTGTCCAAGGGCTGACGTCGATTCGCCATCTAGGATGATTATGGTTCGTAGGTATCTGAAATGTGGCTGAAGGTTAACTGAACTGAAACTCAAAGTGTTCTGATGCCATCCTACGGAAATTCACGGCGTCTTACTAATAGTTTATCATGCTGGCAGATATGTCTGCTGTTTCCATAGCTTTCTGGATATCATTCCAAGCTGCGCAAACGCGATCATTTCCTACCACATGGTTGACTAGTTATCTAGTTGTTCCTTCATTATCTTAAGTTAGAGCCCTAGAAGGTTTTCATCCCACCTCCATGAAAACGCAAACAATAGGAACTGGCACAAGATCGTAGTCTGAGTCTACAGAAACTTCGGTGGAACCTCTCAACCGAAGACTCACAAAGCTTTAATTTGGTTTGGTCAAGTGATGTGACGATTTTGCGGGTCAAGCGGACAAAAGATGAATTTCTTTATTCTTCAAGACAGTATTTTCTACGAATAGGGTGCTCTCTGTGCGCAGCTAGAGGCCATCATCTGTTCTTTGAGCTACAGCCTGGTGTTTTACCTTTTCGCTGGGTTTGCCTACATGAGCGGTAAAGCCACCATCTGCTATTACTTTATCACAGTGCCTGACCTTTTGCAGGAGGACTGAAAGCCTATAGTCGAACGAATCTTCCGCTGTGTCTCAAATTCATTCCGTGTGAGGGTAGGCAGATAAGACGAAGTCCGTACGGTCCAGTTCAGTCGAACATCGCCTAGACTGTTTGATTGTTTTGGGCGAAAATTTGAATGTACTAAAGCTGTCATCAAGAAAATACAAATATTTATTACCAGTTGCATAAATCGAATCCTGCAGAGTCATTGATCAGACAATATCCGCGACAATGAATATGTAAAGATATCAATGTTACATATGAGATTTCTTTATCTATAGATTTATAAAGCAAGCAATGAAAATAATTTTCAATGTAATTTCATAGTGTCAAAATCATAAGGATGACAATTTATTATATGTCAACAAAAAATATAGTTACAACAAAGACAGTCATTGGTATCAGGCAACTAAATGACGCTTATTGATAATAGACATGTAAGTAAAAAACCATGTACGAATTCTTTAGCTCTACTCAAGCCGTACAAAAACTGTAGACTTCAACATTTTCTTATCACATTTCAATGACCTAATGGATGAAGATGCGTGCACAAATCTCACCTGACGTCGAACCGTTTCACAGATGGAGTCTGAAAAGAATAATATGATTTTACACATAGAAAAGTTTGCTCAAAAATACGTCAGTTGAGGCTCGTTTTCATCTAACGAATCAAAATACCTTGAATTGTGGATGTAATGTGAGTGTTAAATAGTGTCACATGGTGAGAGACTTATGTGCAGCTCTTCGACGAACTACTCAATGAATACGATTCTTTGTAGGCAAACATTTTCGTAGAAAGTTTTGTTTTGTTTTCAAAAAAATTCAGCCATAAAAATGTTATACTGTGACGCAAATTCAACAGTCACTATTAGAAAAAATAATGGAATATATTTCAGAAGATAGAAAATAAAGCAAATATACAATAGTACAATAACAAAGGCAGTGACTGACGACAAAAAAATCAGCACACTCAAAAAAATGAATTAGACAACAAAATCACGATCTTAACGAATGTTGATTTTATTAGGTCAACTATTTTCTCAACAACACTCTTTCAATGGCATGATCAGCTATTTTATATGAAGATATTTGAAAATGTGTAGGCGTTTTTTTCAGTGATTTCAAATTTTTATAAAATTGTTCAAATATGAGGCCTTGTTTATGAAATAATGAATAAGAGATTTTCTCTCAGTTCAGATTAGTGCTTTTACAGTGCTTGTCAGAATATTCCATATGAAGGATTGAGCTGTAATTTCCATGTTCACTTAAATTCATTTTTGATTGCGGTCTGTTTCGTCACAACATCGAAATTCAGTCGATTCGTTTTATTACCATTTCTTTGAGATGACTCTTTGTCAAAAGCGTTTTATGTTCCCATGATTCCGGAAGTGTAGACAATCGTTCAGTTTATGTGAATAAGACAATATTTTTCGTGTCATGGGTACATAATATAACCGGACGAATGTTCGGAAGAATGCATCATTTCAACTATATTTTCGCAGACGAAATCGAAATGTTCTCCATTCGTAAAATCGCTGCAAAACTGTGTCATAATGGTTTCTCCTTTTCTTTGTCAGCACATTCAGATTTTCAGAATATTTCTGAAGCTTTTTGATAGCCACAACGTATGACGTGAATAACAGCGTTTGTTACATCATCCGAAATATTTCCTTGTTGAAAGTAGGAAGACGTAAACCATGGAGAAAATCCTGTAGTTCGTTTTGTCAGTCATCTAATTTCACCGTAATCTGTTGCTCGAGTTATGATATTCTCTGTATACAGTTAGTCTTATGGTAGAAAAGAATCCGTATTGTTTTAATTGATTTCGAAATGTCCGGTCGACTATTCTTGTGTTCAGCAACTGTAAAGTTCTGAGTCCTATTTGAAGCTCTCTCATGTCCACACGATCTGACTTACAAGCATTTTGAGAATGCCTAAAGTTTTTACATATACACAGATAGCTTATAAATTCCTAAACAAAAATTGTCGACTTGCTGTGGAATAATAAATTGCCAAAAGTTAACAATATACTATTGCTTTCGGTTTCACTGATGCACTTAACTTAGTCAGGCATTATCAAATTCGAAGGACTGAATGACTGAACCTAAATTAGGCTTATGTTAGAAATCGTATACGGTTAGGGTCGATTTTTACGATGACTTGCTTATTTCTTTTAGATGTGCCATGTACATCAATTGCGACACGTTCGCAATTCATGAATTCCCTAAGCCCTACTATGCAATGTAATCAATGATAGTTAAACGTTCTATTCCGAATGTTCGGAGCATGAAAGCATTTACTTACTTACTTACTTACTTACTTACGCCTGTTACCCCCAATGGAGCATACGCCGCCCTATCAGTTTTCTCCTGGGTTTCCCTCTCCAATGCTGCACAATGTTTGTTCATTCTTCTCATATCTTTCTCTATTTCTCGGGGTAATGTGCTCATTGGCCTTCCTCTTTTCCTTTTGCCTTGAGGGTTCCATATAAGGGCTTGTCTCGTGACGCAGTTAGGTGCTTTTCGGGGTGTATGTCCTATCCACTTCCACCGCTTCTTCCTGATTTTCAATAACGTCAATTTGTAGCAGTGATTTTATTTCATTGATATCGATTCTTCTGAACCTAGATGAAAAATTTATCTGAGTTCAATAAAATTCTAGAAGTATGACAGTATGACAACCATATGAAGAAGAAAACCAAGTCTCCAACATAACTTTATTAAAAAGGGATACTGTCATAAATGTGCAAGATATGTGATTCTTTACAGCAAACTGGACACAGATACATGCATTGTGAGTTCCACTTATCCACTGTGAAGAAGGTCGAATGAAACGAAAAAACGGCGTTGTCTTGAGTATCCACTAAATTCATCAGTCCTGAAATGTTTTATTTCATCTGAAGCTAAATATATTCAATCAAGCGAAAAATAAAATATGTTCGCAGTGAACAGTCGCACAGTAAGTATGACACGAATTATAACAAAACCATACTGTTATCAATCAAACCTCTTAGGCGTTTAAAATAATAAATCAACTTTGTGTGGCAAGTAAATGTTTGACATGCATTCCGTTAGATTCTAGGTTCTTACTTGATTGATATATGTGCGTTACTGATACAGTGATATCGTCAACGATATTCTGTATCTTACACGTTTGACTAAAATGATGAAATGGAGGATCGATCATTTTCATATGTGTTTAAGCACAAAATCGTGCAATTCTAGAGATAATTTATATTATTTTTTGAATCCAGCACATTCAGTGAAAATAAATTTGTACTCTTTATCGTACTCGGCTATTGTCAACACAAGTTACTGAAATTTTAATGAAATGTAATACCTTTCGAAAAGGTTTCTACCTAAACTATATTCTTACTATCAATACTCCACAACAATCAGACCACTAAATCACGTTCATTAATAATGTTGATTTTATTAGGTCAACTATTTGCTCAACCACACACTTCAAAAATGTGTAGGTGTTTTTTCAACGATTTCAACTTTATATAAAATTGTTCAAATTTGAGGCCTGGTTTGTGAAATAATCAATCATAGCATTTCTCTCAGTTCATAGCAATGCTTTCACAGTGCTTGTCTGAATATTTCATGTGAAAGATTGAGCAATAATTTCAGAGTACACTTCAGTTCATTTTTCATTGCTTTCTATTTCGCTTCACAATCCTCTATACGTCGCTTCGTTGAAAAGCCTTTTTTATAATTTTGATTTTTTTAATGCTTTTTTCGGTTTTTCAGACTGATAGGTTTTATTTATTTAACTTTTGTTTTATCTGAAGCTATGTGGTTTGTATTGTACACTGAAGTTAGTTGTCATCATTAAAAATATTGATTGTCTAATTAATGGGATTATAAATCTTGATTTATATTTCTCGATATGTTACTGAACTTAGCAGATGTGCAAGTAGATTTTACGGTTAACATATATGGTTGCAAAACAAAAATTGGTTTTACCTAAGTCAAACATGATGTAAGAAAGTTGTCAAAATAAAAAAAATGGTTATTAGAGTAAACGTAAACGCAATCACACGAAAAGTTTGTTAAAACTGATGAAAAGCATTTAAGAATTGTACAACAATCTGTCCTGCTTTTAAAATCATATTTGGATTCTGTCGAGTTGATCACTTTACTCTTCGTTTCCCATTCATCTTGATCCCCGAAGCTCATATTCATCTGCTCGCTTGGAACACAAAGTTTCACCAATGCATCTGAGTCCTTCGCTGATGCTGATGCTATCCATTAGTTACTCTGACGTGAGATACAGTAAAGAAGTAATCTGTTAGACTGATAAAAGATAAACTTCCAGTTTCATATCTAAAGTCGTTCTTGAATCAACAGTAGTTTCCTTTAGCACTGTTACGATTTATCTCTTCATTTACAACTTACTAAGTAGAACTCAACTGCATAACACTTTTCTTTTGCCGCAATTTGTCAAAACTGTTCAGCCTGTTAGACGAACGATCTGCCTCATGTAATCCACAATCCTAATGCCAATATATTCACTTTATCCTGGTTTACGAGCTTAGACGCCGTCTATGAACAGGCTTCAAAAAAATCAACTACGACCGAGAGACATTTTAATGAGCTTTGTTCATCTAATGAAACTCATTCAGTCTGATTGGTTTATTCAGTGTGTTTGATTTGTGCATAATCGATTCACGATTCATGAATATATTTTTCAATGATGTCAGGTAGACACACATGAAAGCTCAGTAGATAACAATTCGAAATGAAATCACTATAATATGTGTCCAGATTAAACTGAACACTATTCATTGTATACTTAGTTTCATATTACTTCATTACTGACCAATCAACGGTATTTTCTTCCCATATATAAACGCTAGCAAACAGAAATAATTTAATTTCTGTGAAAATGATGTATTCATTACTGTTTTTCTCTACAAACCTGCTTCTTCTAATCATTTCTGCATCCGAAGTAGACGGTAAGTTTTAGAATTGTGATTAAATTTGTTAAGTGAATCTGCAGCATTTTATTTTCACAGGCTAATAAGTTTAAGTATTTTTCATGCAACAGTTACAAATGTCAAATATTTTGCAATCCGATGAATTTTTATTTCATTTATCCGAAAAAATAGATATTTTTGTTCTGTCAAAAATTATTGAAATAATTAGTTTGATGATGTTTTTTTATTTGGTGAATGGGAAAGCATCTTTGCTTATAATTGAAATGATACGCTAATCTTTGCCTATTTTTCGACAGAACTATATAACGGGACTAAAAAAGTCCTGAAAGTATTTCAGGATGAGCTTATGTCGTCGAACTCTGCCAAATAGTAGAGATGATCATTTTGACGAAATCCAATAACTGCATGGTGTGCCGTATCTGCAAAAATTTTGTTAATCTTCAGAGAAACTTCCTTATATGTTATGTTCCTATTTAGAAATTAGCATCCTTGTAAACAGAATGGCATTTATTTGTATTCTTTATGAAGTTTCATAATTACAATCATAATAATGTTGCACAGATGAAAATTCTGTAAACATTGTCTGTTCCGAAACTTAACCAATAATGAAACAAAAACTGTTCATCAGACGACTTAGTTTTCAGTGAATCTACTGTCAAGGTATAACCTTACATTATTTGTGTGATATAAAATAGTTCCTCTACACTGAAAGTAGATATTATTTATAGATTTTAGCGGGTGATTTATCCAAATAGATGATTTACCAGTTACAGATAACTATTCTCTCTTTCTATTTACTTTCTTTTAGACTTGAAATCGAATCAGATTAAAACATTAATAACTGACATGAAGCTTGTCAAAGGTATGTTGACATTCGCAAAGTCAATTGGACCCTATTGCTGCTTTTATTACCTTGATCTTTGTTTCGATCAATTCGATACCGCCTTGTAGTCAGTAGAGATTTATATTATTTATGACAATTTTATTCGGAAAAACATACCTGTATTGAGAGGAATTAAATGGCAGTTTTCTCGATGAATGAAATTTCGATATACGTTCTTAAATACCTAAAGCAGCGTTTCCATATGTTCTATATAACAGTCAATATTTCACATTATATGATACATTTAAATGAATCTTACGTAGTAAAAATAACCTCTGAATTGAATTTTTATTTTTATTACGATTTAGAAAAGAAATCTGAAATTGAACAAAAAATCAGAACACACCAAGCGAATATGCAACAGAAGAAAGGTAATTGTTCTATTCACTGATCATTTCCATGGAATCTATATGAAGCTGAAAATACAAATAATTAAACAGTAACAATAGGTCAAATCATGTGGTCTGTACCATGCCTATAATATTGTTCAGCATGTTTTCATATTGATTGAACAACGATAAAGCTGTTTCACAAGTCGTTTTGTCAACTTACCACTCGCAATTACACAGATACTGAATGAGTACTTTTCGTAAGTGTTCATATTGAGGCAAACAAAAGCATCAATACTTTAATATGTCTAATCTGAAAAGCGCCTTGCCTAATGGTGAAAAAAGCGTTCCTAAAGACTAATTAAGTCTTGACGTGGTTCGTCTTTCCGATTAGCCTCACGGTGTAGCCATGTTTCACAGATAAATTAGCAATGCTGAACACTACCAGCTTTTTATGGTTCGCGTTTTTAAGGTACGAAATTAATTTAATTTGTAAACTTGACTTTTTACTCATGTTTATGAAATGGTTTAAGATTTAAAGTAACATTGAATAAGTCGAAGCAATCAATTTCTTATCTTTCCTTCAGATGAGCTCAATAAAGAACAGCCCGAAGGAAACACAAATATTGACAAATGTATGTGTATTAATATTATTGTATCCTCATAAAACTTGTTGTTTTAGATGTGGCATGCACAGAGAAACGTGCAAACGCATATTGGACCATGGACACTTCAATTGGTTCGTAACATTAGTTTTAAATCGCCTTTCGGACCAACCTATTTCTTAATAATTTCAAAATATAACTTTTCGGTTACTAGAGTAAACAATAATAATCATCATCATGGTATTTCAATAAACACAACAGATAACGTTTTATCTAGACAATCAACATTCTCAATGTAAAATAAATACACATGGGGTTTTTATGATGAAAGATTAGGTTTCAAATAGATTTTGATTAAAGTTATCAAGATTAAATTCCTGCATCTTAAAAAAAAACTCGGCTTTTCTTCAGCGTTCACAAGGTTTCCTGAAGTTTGGAGGAACGTAACTACAGAATACAAAAGTATGTTTTTTGATGGTTCACTATAATCCGGATATGTATTTCATATATACTTTTATTTAATGAAAAGCAAATTATAGGTTATTCAAGCATCGATTATCATGTTTCTACTCTTCATGTACTTCGAAATTAATTTAATACTTTGTAGCTGATGTTCCCTACGAAACTATGCAAAGCTGTTTTGATGAACAGGATAAAGAAGTCTCAAGTAAGATTAAACAAAAATCAAGATAGCATAATATTGTTTTTATTTTCAATCATCATCCTGTATAGTGTAAATTTTATGATTTCCGAACATAATTACTGAAATCAGTCATTTACATTATAAGTTGTAAAAAAATATGTTTGGTTCATTGAAATGCCATACATTCTCTTATGAAAACTCCCTGAACACACTGAAACAAAATGAAAATTGTGATAGTGAATTTTGAAAAAGTGTTATTATTTATTATATCAAAAGGTAAAAAATATTCTGTGTCCAATTTTAGATCATGTAGAAAAAAATTATAAGCCAATAACTGTTTTCTCTTTCTCAACAGATGATTCTGAGATGTACACATATGATCGATGTATGCTAGATGCACATGCATACCCGAAAGGTAAAATTTATGTCACATATTTGAATCCAGATTGAATTACTGAATAAAAATTTATGTAAATTTATTTTTTTTGTACAATGTGTTTCAATGTCTAATGCATAAGAATTACAGAATAAATATTTTCTATAGGCCTTATTATTAGATTCATGAATGTATGTCGGCGTGCATAGATTGCTTAAATATTTTGAGCATGTACAAATATATATGTAGCTATGAAGTAGATTGCTGATAAGCCAACAATCATTGTCATTCAGATTATTCATACATATTTTCATCAAACAGGTGAAAAGAAACTAAAAGCATTTGGGCAATATATAGTTTATGTTCGCATATATATGGAAAAACACTTCTCACCTGCTACGCAATTTGTTTATCGAATTATTTTAGAGAAAATATTGGATCTAGAACGAATCATTTTTGACAAACATGAAGAAATCCAACACTATAATGATTATTTGTGTAAGTTATAATCTAGTTTGTTTCCTAGACTGAACTGTGATTTCAAGGAATTAAAATGAAGCTTAATTCAGATATTAAAGATCATCATTATTTGAAACTGTTTCTATTTACTGCTCTGCTTCAAAAATGAAATTTTCAATAAGAAGCAGAGATTAGGAAATGAGTTTCACAATGGCGTTTGATAATAAATGGAATAAATGTTATTAGGTTGTCATAGATCACTGGCTAGCATGCCATATTTTAACTTTAACGAAAGCTGATTTATTTTTTACTATTCATTGCAGATAAAAATCAGGTGCTTTTTGATATCTTCAATAAAATAAACAAGTAGATAAAGGTAAATAACTTTGCACATTTTGATGTTAAATAAGATAGCCATCGTACGCGTACACCCTTCGAACAAAAACAAATATTTAGTGCTACTGAAGTTTTTTAAGAAATAGTTTATGCATACTCACTCAATGTCAGAATGATCAGAGCAAAAACAGAAGATATTTTATTGCTTGCAGACATCAATATTATTTCGTGTTGTCATAGTTATGATAAACTATATAGAAATGGTTTGCACTGAGAAGCGCAATTTCTACAGTGTTTTTACTCATACTGATATACTAATAAGCAGTTAATTTTCAACAAATTTCTTTCAAATTTTTTTACAGACTAGAATGAAAAGTTCTGAATTTATAACTGACTGCGCCTGTGTGGTATTACGAATATTATTTTTTTTCTTTTAAATGAATATTGTGTAGTCGATATTAGAAAAAATTTACTTTGATTCAATACAAATTATTTTCAATGGCATCTCATCTCTTCTGATTGTAGTCTCATTTGGTAGTTTCAGTGTGCAGCTTTGTTGAAATAAGCTGTAAAATCGGAATCAACAGTTCATTCAACAAGTTCCACAGTGTTAGGCAAAAATCAAACACACTGATCAGTCGAATCAGACTAAATGAGTTTCATCAGGCGAACGAAGAGATAAATCGCAACAGTTCTAAGGGAAACTACTGTTGATACATGAACAACTTGAGATGTGAAACTGATTAGTGCATATTCTATGATTCTAAATGCAACGGTTTGAGCTAGTATTCGAAATCCTTAGACTTATGTGGCTTGTTTGGTTATATAATGCAGTCAAAACAATGGAATCCGGTTTGTGGAAAGTGTATCAGCAAACTGCTGTATTTACTGATTGGTCTTATTCCATTTTTTAAAAACTAAACGCTTTCGTGTGCACAACGATTCGAGAAAGATTAATCCAAGTCTACTAATACTCGTGAGGTAAAAGCCATACATCATTATTCAAGACAATGAGGTCGGCTGAAAAATCTTGGAGCGTTTCACGTCATAATCGTAAGATATATAACCGGTCCACTCAAAGTGCACGCAGTTCCTTTCATGTATAACGAAAACAGCAAATTGGGCAAACCTGTTCAATTTGAAGAAAAGCTCATATAGTTTGGAAGAATCAGATACTTATAATTAATTTGTAGTAGCAAAGCTTGAGGAAAATTTCTTCTCTTAACTAAAATATTCTGACGGATACAAAAAACATCAATTTTGTGTAGCATGCAAATGCTTCACAAGAAATTTTTTGAATTTCTCGGTCCTAACTTTGTTAACGGATGCACGTAACTGAAACAGTAATGTCGTAACTGCAGATATGATTACAGATTTAAAATGATGGATTGTTGTTTCAGACTGATTTCGTAAAATTCATACCAACCATAGACAATAACAGTTACAAATCGTTTTTGTGCTGCTATGTAGCTATTCGAAATAATAACGAGTGACTAAATTCAGATATACAAATACGACCCTAAATACGTTTCTGAATTGTTAAGTGTATCAGCGCTCAACATCGTTAGAAGAAGTTAATTATGTGGTTCGAGTACAGAATGAATAAGCAAAGAATGAATAGACTTTGCAAACAATGCATATTTATATATCCGGATAGCAAAAGAAACAACATTGTAGTCTGTGACAAAGATTGTTAAGACAAGCACATTATCGACCAGTAGGAACTGACCAATATAGCTTGACTTCTAATAATTATTTTATCCAGTAATATTTGATGAATATCCTTACACCGTTCACTGAAAGAAAATAAAAGAAAATTAACAGCGACACAGCCAATTGTTCACTTGAAATTACTTTGAGTTTTTTCAACCACCTTCGAGGTAACAAATCTGAAACTGAAGTTTATCCTTTTTGAGTTGGTGACTCAATTTTCTATGTTGGACGTATTCATAAAAGTTGAAAAGTATCCAACTGCAAACAGAGTGTGAAGTGCCTCGTAATTTCGTCTTTTTCTTTATCCTTTTTTGTCGTTAGGTGACCACGAGGTCGTCTGGCACTTCAAAACCATACATGATATCCTTAATACTATCCAGAGAGGATTTAACGCCAAAAGACTTACAATAAAGAACGAAATCAAGTGAATGACTTTGTCCGTCTATTGTACCCACAGTTTTTTATTATCGCATTCGGCCTTATCTCTTGATAAAAAGTTGTCTTGTGAATTGCCATGCCTGATACTTACTTACTTACTTACTTACTTACTTACTTACTTACTTACTTACTTACTTACTTACTTACTTACTTACTTACTTACTTACTTACTTACATACTTACTTACTTACTTACTTACGCCTGTTACTCCAATGGAGCAGAGGCCGCCCACCAGTTTTCTCCAACCAACTCTGTCCTGGGCTTCCCTCTCCAGCTCAGTCCAGTGTTTGTTCATTCCTCTAATATCTTTCTCTATTTCTCGGCGTAATGTATTCTTTGGTCTTCCTGTTTTCTTTTTCCCTTAAGGGTTTCATGTTATTGCTTGTCTCGTGACGCAGTTAGGTGCTTTCCGTAGTGTGTGTCCTGTCCACTTCCACCGCTTCAACCTGATAATAAACACTTGCATCTTCTGAATGATGGCTTGCTGCAAGTTTCCGCTCCATACAGTGGAACTGTCTTGAAATTAGTATTGAAAATCCTGATTTTGATTTTGGTTAAAGGTTGTTTAAAGTTCCAGATAATTTTCTACTGCGAGAATGCAGCCCTTGCTTCGCCAATCCGTGCCCTCACATCTGCATCGGATCCACCTTTCTCGTCGATGATACTGCACAGATATGTTGAGGTGTTAACGTCTTCCAAAGCATCTATATATCAATAGTGATTCGGTTGGTGCATTTTGTGTTGCATCGGAGAATTTTGCTTTTTCTTTTATGTATGTTGAGACCTATTGCTGCATAGGCTGCTCCTACACTGGTCGTCTTCTCTTTCATTTGTTGTTGCGTGTGCGATATAATAGCCAAGTCATCCGTGAAGTCCAGATCGTCCAGCTGCGTCCCAACTGTCTAGTTGATACCGTGCTCCCCTCCAAATGTTGACGTTTTCATAATTCAGTCGATGACCAGGAGAAAGAGAAAGTGTGAAAGTAAGCGACCCTGCCTGATACCGGTCAAAAGAGTTTGAAAGCTGTCCTTTGTGTACGATTTCGCATTTGACTCCATCATAAGAATTCGTTTTGTTGTTAACTACTTCCCCAGGCACACCGTAGTATCGAAGAAGCCTCCACAAGGTTTTCCTGTCCACACTATCGAAACCTTTCTCGAATTCGATGTAGTTGATGTAGAGTGGTGAGTTCCATTCAATTGATTGTTCCACAATGATCCGTAATGTAGCAATTTAGTTAGTACATGATCGATCCTTACGAAATGCGGCCCGTTGATCTCGACGTTGGTCGTCTACGAACTCCCTTATCTGTTTAACAATACTCTGTTGAAGACTTTGCGTGGTATTGAAAGAAGAGTGATGCCTCTGTTATTCTCACACTTGCCGAGATCACCTTTCTTTGATATTTTGATCAGGTATCCTTCTTTCCAATCTGATGGTACTTGTTCCTCATCCCAAATCTTCTTGAAGAGGATGTGAAATGTTTTCGCAGTTGCTTCTACATCTGCTTCCATCGCCTCTGCTGGAATGTTGTCTGTTCCTGCTGATTTGCCGCTCTTGATTTGTCTGATGGACATACTGACCTCCTCTATTGTAGATGCGCCAAAATAAATTGGGAGGTCCGTGGATGCTGCTTCGATGTTGGGTGCTTTCTCCGCTCTTGTTCGGCTGACATTGATTGCTGCCTTCTTGTTCCTTCTTTCTTCAATTTTTGCAAGAGTATCAACAGAGATCCATTCCTTGTGATGGTAGTTCCTGTGACCCATAATATCGTGAAATGTTGAAGCGATTGCCTCCATGACCCCTTTTCAATTGTTCTCCAATGTTGCGTCTTCTCCATTGTGTAGATCCTGAAAGGCCTGGAACCTATTGGTGAGGGCTATCCTGAATACGTTGAGCTTTACAGTATCCCGAAGAAAGGCCGTATTAAACTTGTGTGATGTTGTCTGCCCTGTTGTCCAGTGCTTCTTTAGTTTCAGTTTCATTTTGGCGATTAGCAAATGGTGATCTGAAGCTATATCAGCTCCTCTCCAGGTTCTCACATCCTCCATAGTCCTTCTGAACGTTTTGTTGATACAGATATGATCAATCTGGTTTTGAGTAGTGTGATCCGGTGATATCCATGTAGCTTTGTGCATGCGTTAGTGCGAGAATATTGTGCCACCAATGACCAGTTTGTTGAAGGCACATAGGTTTGCAAATCTCTCACCGTTTTCGTTTCTTTCTCCCAGTCCATGTCGTCCCATGATGTCTTCATTAGCAGTGTTGTCCATTCCAACCTTGGCATTCAGGTCTCCCATAAGAATCGTCAAATCCTTTGGTGAACATTTCTCGACGAATAGATCTCTACCGGCATTGTAGTCATTGTTATGTTCAAAGCATGGGATGTCTTGCATTGTAACGTTCTCTTTCTTTATTTTGAAGGATGCTGTAATGATCCTCAGTCCATGAGATTACCATCCTATCAATGCCTTTTGTGCTTGTTTGGACAGCATCAGTGCATCAGTGCACTCGCATAGG
>CALYCR020003249.1:0-41396 GCA_944470395.2 Schistosoma turkestanicum
TACTAGTATGAGTGTATCACTTGTGCTAAGTGAATGATATGATCTTCAGATAAGCTGATTATTATCCACATTGTCATTAGTTCAGATAAGATAGGAATTATCAATAGATGAATATCACAAAGGATGAAATTTCAAAAAAAGTGCAGTTTGATCCATTTATCGCCTATGTGACGGATGTGTATTTAAAGATTTTTCGAATTCTGTTTTCAAAAACGATCACTAATGTTTTTTTTTTCAGAAGAATACCGATTGTAAATTGATCGAAAACGTGTATCTTTTTATCTTTTTTCTAGAATTATACACAATATGATAGTAATTGGTTTTCTGTACAATATGAGGAGTACTTTGAATGAGCATTTCGATGAGTTCTATCCTGATGGTAATCGTAAGTACCTTTTATTATTCACATAAATGTGAATTTAAGTCTCAAAGTTGATATAAAAGAAGTTGACACTTTGAAAAGATATTTCCAAAAAATGTCATTCTGTTTTCAGTGATCGAACACATTAAACAACAGTAAATTTCGATAAGTAATGAGAAGTACAGTTTAAAAAGACAGTATCACATCTTGTTAGTAATTGTGAATTATCGATTTACATTAGCGGCATGTTGACAAATCACTCTGGCTTTTCAAGCAATGAATATTCTAACATTTACACTCATTTGAGGTTGTTGCATGAGTTCAGAAACTAACTTTGATCCAACCAATGTTGTTTAAAAGTGACTAATTGGACACAGTACTAATTAAGTACAGCGTTATGTGCTGGAATATGGCTCACTCTAAAGTAATATAAGTTGATAGTGAAATAAAGACCTTTTGTTGCTAAATATTTTGTTAGTAGTTCCAGTCAAAGACACGTTTATGTTTTTGCTAAATATGACTTCATTCGATTAACATGATAAAATATTGCTTATTACCCGAAATATTTAGCTAAACCAACAAAAAGTTGTCTTGATGAAGTAAGAGAGAATTTCCGAAGGATAGTAGAAGGACGTGATGAATATCTTAGTATAAATCAACAAACAAATCAACAAGTGAGTTGAATATTTAATAAAACATTCCATCAAATTTAGGGACTGTGAATAACTATTACATAGAACTGTTTTTAGAGTACATTTTTGCAAGCACCTAAAAAGTGACGACTTCAAGGCAGAAATGCATGTGTTTCATAAAACCAGAGAATGATGAACGGCAAAGTTGTGGAAATTCACTGTTCCCCAAAACAATTCATCAAACTACCTACAATTCAGTGATGTGTCTATTTCCGGCAAACATTATTAATGAATTTTTTCTAATTCTTTTTGAAATTTTTTTAATTTATGTAATAATATAAAAGTATCATTCTTTGATTTGATCAGTTCATCTGTTTTTTTCAATTAAATAGGCCAATGAGTTATTTTCTGAACTGTCGAACAAATTTCTACGATCGTTCTCATCAAAGTTAAGGCTTCGTGAAGATGGCAACAGTAGCACAACTAGAGAGGTTTGTTTAAACTTTTTCAATACTTATGTTAATAAAAAAATAACCTGATTCATTATTTAGGTTGACAAAACGCAATATAGTTCAACGATTGCAGAATTCTTCAATGAAGTAAGTTCCAAAAGTACAACTTTATTTATTATTCAACAAATAAATGCTAGTGAATTAGTTAACTAAGTAATTCGGCAAATTTCGTAGTACAATCAATCAATTCGTTACATGGTGTATATATTCGCGTCTGAAAATTTAGAAATTGCAAATTAGTCTATATATGAGTGAAGCCCTATTACATCTTATCAGTGATAAATTCAGTATGCCGAGTGTAGTCAGTCGGCCAGCATTTATTTTGAATTTATTGATTGATAAGATGGATCAGAGAATCGATATTAAAACACGTAAGAAGTGAATGAACAGATTATATGAAAGCGGATCAAATGAATATCGCCCTACTAAATGTGACGATGTTCTTCATCTTCTAAATTCCGTATATCTTTGTCGTGGTGAACGTTACTATAGAACACGAATCGTTGATACAATTTCTCTATTATTTAAACAACATAAATATTGAAAAGAATATATATAAATATATAATCGATTTTCCTGTGGAATTATTGATAAAGTTCATCGATAAAGCTAGTCAAATGACTAAGTGCTTGGGGTGATAAGTAATGCTCAAGCATACATACGCGTACACGTTTAACAATGATCAAAGTGCAAGATGTATATACGAGGTGCTACATTTAGCAAAGCTAGGATGAAGAACTGACAATATTATCATTCTGAATGCACAAATGTAGCTCCAATGTTCTAACAACCATAGATCATGTGATGTGTAATGAATTTACATAATTTTATCAGCCTGTTAATATACAACAGGACCACTACTGACTGCCCACCTCGTCCGTGGTAATGTGATTATATAGACTTAAACAATTAGACCATAAAAATGTTCCTACGATTTTCTTTATTCAACAAATTTATAACTATGAGAAATGGTTTTTTCGATAAATCATTCTATTTCATTTCTATTTCAGTTAAATCCTCTAAAACATAATTATTTCATGAATGTTTATATTTCGCAAAAAACTAACTATTTGAAAACAATCCACAGAATTTTATATACCAGTGATTAGTAAGTTGCCATTTAAAATGTTTGTTTTTTTATATTACTGTTCATTTCCCGTTTAATGAGGTTTCTTAAAAATAAGGTCAAAAGCATTGATCTCAGAGTTTACCTTAATCATTTTTAGAACATTTTAGATTGTGCTCTGATTTACTTTGATTATCTTGATTGGCATGAAACGAACGAAATGATTAAGGAAGGATACCATGTAAACCGTTTTAATTAAATGATCAAGTCACAACACGAATGTTTAAGTTGATGATAGCTGACATTTATAAAAAAACAATGAAAGCTTTATGTCTAAACAGACCTATGTACAATAATCTGAGAAAACGACACAGTGTGAACAAGGTAAAAGAAAAAAACATGTCAACCTTTCCTTATTTTATTCTCCTGACATTGCACCTTCATCAATCGATGTACAATGTGATTGCGTACACCATGTTGATTTTTGGATAAGGGAGATTCTCCTTATTCCTTGTATTATTGTAAATTCTTTTAACTGAAACCGATATTCATTTGTATGTAAATTGTGATATATACAATATATATATTGAATGGAATAAAATGATAAACTGTGTTTCTTCTCACTGATTATTTTCAAAACTTAAATCATTACCAATTAAATCATGTTGATAAATATTTGTTTTTTTGATTTCTTTAGTATTACACATAATGTACCTGGAAATGTTGTATACCCTGGAATTAATTTGGCTGCTTCATTTTTAAATCCATCATTTCTGGATGCATCAAATTCCATGTCGGAAAAATATGCAATTCTTGGTTGGTTGATTAGTCGTAAACTAGTGTCTGGAGGTAATATGAACACTATTTTATCTTGGCTAATTCTCAAAATTCACTAAAACTGATTATTCTCAACTAATGGCGATCAACAAAGATTCGCTTATTTGGTTTTTCTTTTAGCACAACACTAACTTAATTGTGCTGATACTGTGCATGAAATATGTTTCCATTTAGTTAATGAAACTAGCTAAATTGAAACGTAAGCTACTAAAGTGTATATAGACGACACAAATTTAACTGCCGGTATCAACGTGATTTTAGTAAATACGTCAACAGCTACAAGATGTATGTTCACTTAAGTTGATAAGTCAGATTTTGTGTAATATATGCATCAGACTTATTGTAAATCATAGCTGATATATTTATATTTAATCGTTGTTCAATATGTTGAGAATTAGAAACTTATATTCTGATTAGATTATAAATCAATGCTAAAAACCATATTTGAGTCTGTCCGTTAGAATTCAAATGTTATAAGTATGGATTCGTGTACTCCAATTAACAATGCTTCATAACAAAGGTACTGCAAGTTTTACGCTACTTTAAACTATGAAATATCAACAAAGGAGTGTGGTAATAATGAATTGACAAAGATTCCTTAAACCACTTTCGTAATCATAACTACGAATTCAAGTAGTTTAGTTGTAATTTGAAAATAACGCTGTTTTGAGTTAGTTTCTGAATACAATGTTCACATGACATTCTCATTACAGCTCTCAATAATAAAGAGTTGGATGAACGACAACAGGTTCAGTTGTCGTGTGGATCAACTAATGCATTACCGATTGAAAATCAACTGTGTTGTTTATCTGGACGGAAAAGCTCTCAAGAGATTGAGAACAAAGTAAGCGACCAATTTAATAAGCGTTTTGGTCAGACGTAGTTTGACTATTTCAGAGTGTGAGCATTCAAGTTGTATTTTTCAGGTGAAATATTAGACTGAAATATGGAAAATATGTCTTTTATGTATAGTAAGATGATCCATTTTGGAACACACAGCACGACTACTGAAACCATTTGTAATATGTGTGGCACACAAACCAACAGAATCATTTCAATCAATCCTATGTAGACCTAAGGACAAAATGAAAAGGGAAGAAACACCAAATATCATCTACAAAATGAATTGCTTCGACTGTGAAAAACGCAACATAGGACAAAGTAGACGGCCTCTTCAGCTTCGTCTACGTGAACACCGATTAGCAGTCTAACGCCACGACGAACACACCGACATTGACTCACTTTGACAACAAATCAGGAAAATTAAAGGCGACATAGGATCAAGAAACAGGTCAAAAGGGGGATGCAATCAAAACAAAAGTGCAAACAACGACAGGTTTAAGGTCAACAGCAACCAGTCAAGATCGAGGTTAGCAGAACAAGCTACAGGTCAAACACGGAGAAATTCGAATGCTTCTGAAGTTTGTGCTGATGATGTTGTTCATAAGAAGAAGAATGAAGGCTCCACAACCGAAACACCCAGCTCAGAGAACCAAACGCCACTACCACAATCATCCACCTGAGCTACAAATCTTGTCCACCATCTCAAATTCAATGAGTTTATATCATTATTCAACAATATTTTATCCTAAGTGAATATGTGTTATAAAGGTTTTCAGATAGAACATAAATTATCGAGTCAATACCAAAAACTTTGAGAATTTCATTGAAATTGAAATTACCGTCCAAATATACAAAGACAGAGTATGCAAATTATTTCTGGGTGTAAGCTGCATCCACAATTGAGTCATAACTTGTGTCGGAATGTACACAGAAAATATGTGCAGTATAACTAAATCAAAATTAGTGATATTACAGCAATATCAATTACAATATATTTCAATCTTCATCCATCCAGTGTTTGTCACTGATTTTGCAAACTGATCGCACTTCGGGCGCTTAGGCTGTCGCGCTGTCTACAAAAACTGTGATACTGAAATAAAGTGTATACCAGAAGATTTTATTTGTGCTATTGGTACTATATAAATGATTTCATATAAAAGTCTTTTCAAACGTATGAATTCAATTAATTTGCAACACGTTTAAAATCTCAGAACGTTAAACATATATTGCTTAACGTAATTTTTTTTTTCCAAACATCAACTTAATTTATCCTGCTTTGATGCTTTTCACATCAATCAGAATTTGAAGCTACTATCAGCTGATATTAATGGCCTTATGTTAGCATTTTCAGTAAGTAAACTTTAATTAATGTTATATCTTTTATTTTTTGTCAACTACCTAACTCATACTCTAACTATGTGAGTATCACACAACCAAAATTCAAAAATACTTTAGTTGCATTTTAACTGCATTGATTAATTTCAAACTCAATACAAACATTAGATATAGATTTCATTTTGAATGAAAGTGACAACTGTGTGATTTGTAGCTGAATTTGAAATGATATTTTGATGAGAGGCAATAAAAATTGTTAAAGTCTTTGAACCTTAATAATTTGAAATAGGTTATATTGTATTTCTACTCTTGAAATATCATGAATATGTGATTAAATTATTACTTATTTCTATGAACTATTTTGTTTGTTCTAAATCACCAAGTAGAATGTAGGTATTGATTTATGGCTAGTTTTCTGTCACATACAACAAAATGTACTAGTAATCTAGCATTGAACATAGTTTTAAAAAATGATTCAATGTTCACTGGAATGTGGTCTCGTTATCTTCAAAGAAAGATTGATCTAGTGTGATTGTAAAGCAAACTTCATTATTTACAGATATTTACGGTATTAAGATCATTGTTTCAGTATAATTAAAAAGTAACAGAATGAAGTTAATGAGTCAAATTTGTGTCGTAGAAATACGAAGAAGAAATTATGAAGAATAAAATGGATGTTTTGCATGAAAAGAAAATGTTTTTCGAAGCATTCGGTAAAGTAAGTTATGCATATCAATACAGTTTTGTTAGTAAAAGCTTTTCCGCATGTTCATATGTTTATCATATGTTATGAACTTGAGTCATTAGTGAGCAGTTTTACATTCTCTACTTGAGTAACGCCAAACCACTGTACGAATGACAACACTGAACGTTAGACTCCAACCGTTCAGAAATAAGAAGACGGGAGACGTTGGAGAGCAATTATTAACAGAATCAAAAATAGACAATAAAACATGCGTATTTATACAATTATGCTAATAATCGATATTGTCCTTAAAATATTTAAACAATAATCAAAATAGTTCATCACTCGACTGCTCTTGAAATATTTAAGCATTGATTCGATAAGTTAATCAATTAACTATGTGCGTGGGTAACTTCTTGATGGCTATCTCTAGACCAGTTCACGTACAATCTAAATATGTTTTGAAACAAGTATTCTCGTGATATAAGAGAATTAGGTGATTAGGTTCAAGTATGTTTTGTGTGTGACACAGTATCTCATCTTAATGATAAGTTTTATTTTTTGGGAAAATTAATTTCATTAAAAACCATACCATCTCAATTAGTGACATATAATAATATATCAGCCAATAATAGTCGAATCATATAAGGATGATAACAGTGTTCGATTGATTAACACGTAGTCAAGATGTCAAATAAATGTTATCCTTGCTACGAAAAAACTGAATATGCAGTTGGTACGATGTAGAGATTGATTAGTTGTTGTAAATCAAATATTATATGATTTGATTCAATGGAGAAGTAGATAGGAGGTAAAATAATGATGTATCATTGTGTTTGTAACGAATTCATAATTGTTACGATCATCACTAGTGAGTGTTATTATTATCACGAACAGACTTATTGTTGATGATGAAACTTTTATTTTTGTAATTGGATTGTCTTGAAAACTAGTTCTTCGGAAGAAAAACAATTATCATGTCAACTACCTTGTCCCTTATTATTTGAATTAGAAATAATTCAGTATTTTGATTAGAACTAGTTACAAGATGACAATTTGTGTATCAGATTGTGATGTAATAGTGAATGAGAAATCTTTATACAACTGTTAAATTACCACTCAATATTTGAAGTGAACATTACGTGAAAGCAAAAAACGCGTGCATATTTTAAATCAATATACTGATTTACTAGTTGAATGTGCACTTCTTTATTTATCAGAATGTAAAATTATCATTGATAGTTGTTAATGTAAGACAAGAGGTGCCCGGATCAAATAAACTGATTGATTGATCTCAGCATGAATATACAAATGAATAGATTCATCAATCCTTTTCATTGGTTTTAATTTCAACTTCTTCATAAATATCACGTCAATACGTTGACATACATATAAACATCATGTGGAACTCAATCTAGACCATTTAGTTTGATTACATGTAATAAAGTTAAGTAGAACTTTATTGTATCTTCATTCTATTTGTCATCCACCGTAATAAGTAAAACAGTGTGGTTTGAAGCGGCTTCACGATTTTGTTGCTTATCGGTCTGTTAACAAAAACGTATTCTCTATTGAATTTTAGTTAGTCGCTTTTTGTATGCATCTGTTGAGTTTTTGTGATTCTCTCTAATTTCGTCTATTCTTTATAATTGAAGGTAATGTGTGAAGACGTCTCTCCTGATCTCACTGATTACAAGTTACAGTCGTTTCCTCAAAACTATAAATTCAGGTAATCTCTTTGTAAATATACATTAGCTGATACAAAATGCATTCATCTCATGGCTTGAAAATGTATTTACTATTCCCCGATTGTTAACTGTTATATTATTTACTCAACATTATCTTTAATTTGAATGAAAAACGGTGTAGTTTTAGTGCTGAGTGTCGAATAATGACGATAAAAAATGTTTTGTTCACAATAATGCATCATATTTTCACCAATTAACAATTTTCATTTTCAATTTTGATTTGCCTTGTTTAAAGCGTAAATGAAATTCTGAAACATAATGAAGAATTCGCCAAAACATACGGATGTCCATTCGGTACAAAAATGAATCCTCGGAGGAAATGTATTCTTTGAGGAAAAAAAAGTTATTGTCGATGCGTATAAGTGATATTAATTGTTTTGCATGTGTCCATGTTATTTTGTTTTGATAAAAATTTAGTGTGATTCTCTATCTTCTTATATTATAAACATCTGTAAAGTAACTAGAGTTTAATATTTAGGTAGTACATTCGGATGGATTTATTCTAATACATTGGCTAACATTATGGCAAAATTATTGATCAACTTGAAGAACTCTACCTAAAAACAATTCTTTACAGTACAGCCTTAATATTTTACTGTACTAATAACAATAAGGTACTCAAGTACTTTCAACTGACAGAAGACAAAAAAGGAGATGGCATGACTAACTTCTGTATTCGTTGGTTGCATTAACTCTAAAACAAAACTCAATTAATACACAAGTATATAGTTTACGACGCACAATTAAAATACAATATGATGCTTGCGAACAATGAAGTATTTATGAAGAAATTCAGAACAGACTGCGCTTCGTTCAATCACCATAAAATTGGTATTGTACAAGATGTGATGACAGTGTGTTAATCAGATAGAAACTGTGAAGAATACAACACAGTGGTTCTCCATGGTAATTATGAATACTCAGATTATCGAAAATAGAAATAATAGCATGTTACAGGAGGCATGTCAATTAACAGGCAAGATCAAAATGGAAGTAATGTCGTATTGAAATACGGGTTAAGGGATACCTCATTCGTTTTTATGCGTCCTCTTATAATAAGGAAAATACACCAGTTGATGCGATTGTTACCCGCATCGACAGCGATTTTCCGAATAATCGTTCACCAACTTATTTTACATTATGGACAATTTAGCATACATCTTCAAGTGAACAAGTATACAATTAGGATTGACGTAACAAGAAGAGCAGACCCTCTTGTGTGATGATACTTGAATTTGTGAAATTAAGGTTGGAGGAAAGCAAGTATCTGACTGGGAATTAGAAAAACTCAGAACAATAGCAATAACAAGTAATATATACATTCAGCATTGCGTCCAATGACTTTTAGACGGATTTACTCACGTGTATAGTCATTTAACCGGGTGATTGCAGAATGTCTTACAAGATAAATTAGACCCTGCTGAACGACTTCATGAATGATCAAGTAATTAATCAGACTGTTACTTCGTCACTCGTATCAATGATAACTGTAGGGAACAAAACGATAGCTTGTCTATATAATCTACAGATTAACAATATTTGTTGAAACTGACGCATCCCGGCATTTTAATCTGAATATCCATCGAAGCTTTAACACGGGCCTTATTGTAAAGTTATTGTAAGCTTCTTCTACTGAGACTGAGATTAACGAATGTGTACATTAGAATATTTTCTGCAAAAGAAAGAAAAATTGGTAACTTTCTGAAGGAACACGTTCTATGACATCACTGGTGAACAGTGATGTGAAATGTATTGATATATTGATTGACGATCTAGGTTCCTTTCAACAATGTCTTAGATCTCGAAATGATAATTTCACTTCAGACTAATTTTCGAGTCAGATGAAACGTACTCACGTATTTCATACTTCCAAACCACATTATACTGTGATTCGAATAGTTCAGGATACCTGCATTGTGTTTGATTTGCCAGCAATTTTAACAGTATCACATGTGTAGATTATGGTCACGGATGTGTTAGTATATAGGTGACCGGTGTTTCTTTTGAGATAATATTAAGTGATAGTTACTGGTGCTGTTAACATTCATTTAAACTCAGCCGTCCTTCGAAATAATAAAATCAAAGATTATGTAAGATGATATTATGGTACTTACTTACTTACTTACGCCTGTTACCCCCAATGAAGCATAGGCCGCCAACCAGTTTTCTCCAACCAACTCTGTCCTGGGCTTCCCTCTCCAGTTCTGTCCAATGTTTGTTCATTCTTCGCACGTCTTTCTCTACTTCTTATTTCCTTTTGTCTTGAGTATTCCATGTGAGGGCTTGTCTCGTGACGCAGTCAGGTGCTCTTCGTAGTGTGTGTCCTATCCACTTCAACCGCTTCTTTCTGATTTCCTCCTTCACAGGAATCTGGTTTGTTCTCACCCACAGTACGTTGTTGCTGATGGTGTCTGGCCAACGAATCCGAAGTATTTTGCGAAGACAACTGTTATTAAACACTTGTATCTTCTGGATGATGCCTTTCGTAGTTCTCTAAGTTTCCGCTCCATACAGTAGAACTGTCTTGACATTTGTATTGAAAATCCTGATTTTGGTTTTGGTTAAAAAATGTTTGTAGTTCCAGATATTTTTCAACTGTAGAAATGCAGCCATTTCTTTTCCGATCCGTGCCCCCACATCTGCATCGGATCCACTTTGGTTGTCGACGATGCTGCTCAGATATGTCAAGGTGTCAACGTCCTCCAAGGCATCTCCATCAAGAGTGATTTGATCGGTGCATGTTGTGTTGCATCGGATAACTTTGCTATTTCCTTTATGTATGTTGAGACCTGCTGCTACACTGGTCGACTTCTCTTGCATTTGTTGTTGCGTGTGAGATAGAAGAGGTAGGTCATCCGTTAAGTCCATATCATCCATCTGCATCCTAGCTGACCATTGGATACTGTGCTTCCCTACAGATGCTGATGTCTTCATAATCCAGTCGATCATCATTAAAAATAGAAAGGGTGAGAGTAATCAACCTTGCCTGACACCGGTCTTCACCACAAACGAGTCTGTTAGCTGTCCTTGGTGTATGATTTTGCAGTTAAATACATCATAACAATTCCGTATGATTTTCAACTATTTTCTAAAGCACACAGTAATGTGATACTACTCTAACATATGTTCCAACAGTTCATGTAAAACCTATTGACTTGCTATATATTTGAAAACTGACGTATTCTGGCATTGTTCCCTGAATATCCACTAAAAACCTAACGCACGCCCTCTTTCAACATTGGTGTGAGCTTGTCTGCTTGTGGTTATAGTCTATACAGACACGTACTAGGAGAAAAGATCTGGTAATGTTCTGAACTTTTGTGTTTCCTGACGTCACTGATAATATTCATGCAAAATATGTTGTCGTATCGATTTCAGATTACTGTCTTCTTCTTGAAGAGAATGTGAAATATTTTCGCGGTTGCTTCCACATCTGCTTTCATTGTTTCGTACAATTGTCTCAAGTTTCCTTCTCTTGCAGCCTTTTCCGCCGCCATTGCTAGATCTTCCACATATTTTCGTTTGTCAGCTCTGATGCTCTTCTTCACTTCCCTGTTTGCTTCTGTATACTCGGCTTGCGCCTTAACTTTCTCTGCTCTTGTTCGGCAGACATTGATAGCTGCCTTCTTGTTCCTCCTTTCTTGAATTTTTTCAAGAGTACCAACAGAGATCCATTCCTTGTGATGGTGCTTCTTGCGACCAAGGACTTCTTGACATGTTGAAGTGATTGCCTCCTTAATCCCTTTCTAATTGTTCTCCAATGTTGCTTCCTCTCCATTGAGTAGATCCTGAAAGGCCTGGAACCTATTGGTGAGGGCTATCCTGAATTCGTTGAGCTTTACAGTATCCCGAAGAAAGGCCGTATTAAACTTCTTTGATGTTGTCTGCCCCGTTGTCCAGTGCTTCTTTAACTTCAATCTCATTTTGGCGATCAGCAAGTGGTGATCTGAAGCTATATCAGCTCCTCTCTTGGTTCGTCTGAACTTTTTGTTAATACAGATATGGTCAATTTGGTTTTGAGTAGTGTGATCCGGTGAAATCCATGTGGCTTTGTGAATGCGTTTGTGCGGGAATATTGTGCCACCGATGACCAGTTTGTTGAAGGCACATAGGTTTGCAAATCTCTCACCGTTTTCGTTCCTTTCTCCCAGTCCATGTCGTACCATGATGTCTTCATATCCAGTGTTGTCCATTCCAACCTTGGCATTCAGGTCTCCCATAAGAATCGTCAAATCCTTTGGTGAACATTTATCGACGATTGACTGCAGCCTTTCGTAGAATTGATCTTTAACGTCGTCATTGTAGTCATTGGTAGGTGCATAACATTGGATGACGTTCATTGTAATGTCCTCTTTCTTTGTTTTGCAGGATGCTTTAATGATCCTCGGCCCATGAGATTCCCATCCTATCAGTGCCTTTTGTGCATGTTTGGACAGCATCAGTGCAACTCCTTGTGTATGTGAAGCGTTTTCCTCTTCATGACCAGAGTATAACAGCAGTTCCTCTGAAGCAAGTCTCAGTTGTCCTACCTGTGTCCAATGTGTTTCACTGATCCCGAGCACCTCGAGGTTGTATCTTTTCATTTCTGCCGCAACTTGAAATAGTCTTCCAGTCTCCCACAGTGTACGAACGTTCCATGTACCTAAAAAAATGGTTGCTCTGGTTGTCAGAAGAGGCATCGGCCCCGTGACTTCCGAGGGGACTCGGCTTTCATCACGAGACGTCATAATTCTTCTTCCAACTCCCAGGGCAAAGTGAAAATGGTTTGAATTATTTTTTCTGGTTAGCGTTTTTTTGGCAAGTGAGATTTCAATGGAATGGGGCCGCCAACCCCAAGTCCAACCCTCCTCCTTTATCCAGGCTTGGGACCGGCAGTAGCCCCTAAGGTTCTACTGGCGGAGTTATATAAGCTTTCATTACAGGTTTATCAAATTTTTATATCTTCCGTTTATGATTCTCAAAAACGTTTTGCTTCCTTACTTACTTAATAATAATAATAATATATTTCTTCTCGAATAACTACGTTACAAGTGTCACGTCAGTTTACAGACTAGATCAAATTGTCACAAATGCTTTCACAATTACTGTAAAGTTATAGCAGGTAAATTAAATATAAGAGTCATTTTCTGATTGCATGTTTACACCATGTCACTGACAGTAACAGTATTATACAGCCACATTTTCAATCGTGGATTACAAATAGGGAAGGTGCACAATAGGTTCTTCCGGCGGTTTGCCGAGACCAATTGTGAATTTGTTGGAGAAGGTCAATTGATCCGTGCTTCATACGAGCTGTGATCCAGATAGTCATTTACATAGGGTGCATGTTCCCTAGAGTTGTCAAGGATTTCCCACCGTGAATGGTGTTCTGAAAAGGAGAAAAGAGAGAGAGAACAAGGCAGCAGTATGGCAAGTGTATATATAAAACCGAAGCACTACCTAACCTGTCATGTTGAAGTAGTCAATACAGTAGTAATTCAAGATAAAATTCAAACTGACCACTTAAATTAAATAGGTTATGGCAATATAAGAATATAACACACAGATAAAGGAGTACAGCAAAAAGAAGGAAGAGTTGTGCAGTGTCAGGTGGATAGAAGAGAAGTCAAATTAGGAAGCTGGATTTATGTACGTTGAAATGGAAATTCTGGTTGAAAGAGTAGAGTTTGTATAAAGAAAACATTGACGAATAAAATTTTGCACTGTCTAACTGTTTTTTTGAGTTATTATTTAATGCCAAAATCTAAGTCATACTGTGAGCGCCTGATTAAGAATAATGCGAGTGTCTCGACAGCATAGCGACCTCATCATAGTTTTGGAAACATGAACCACAGAAGTAGCAAGCGTATAAGAGCAACCTCAGTGTTACTGATTAGTCGTCTCATCAGTCTAAAGAGCCGAAAGCAAACAAAATGTTCTGCCCCACAAACATGAGTGGTTTGAAGTCATCGCCAACACCATCAAATTGTCGCAAAGAAACAAAGCAGCTGCCGTTTAACCAAAACAAATATAGCATCATGCATTTTAGTAGCTACCACCATGATATACTTCTCTACTTACAAAAATGTAGGGATAATATCATCGCATGATCTGGTTACCCGTCACTTCAGAAGTCGAAATTTTGAAGAACATGCCTCACATATTATCTCTAATCCCCGACGACTAGTTGGGTTTATATATAAGAACTTCTTAACCAGTGATGCAAATTCGGGTGCCTACTATAAACTGATCATAAGCAGCACTATAGTCCGGGACAAACATAATAAGAAATAGACATAGATTTAATCAGATCACACTACACAGTACTAATCAAGCGTACCTGCGCCGATTAGATGTTCAGAAGTAGCACTCTGGGCATAAGAACTAAAAATTTTAACAGACGGCTTTCCGTAACTCGAAAACCGCATAGCAGCGGCGTCAGACAGAATATGAGCAGAAGAACTGCGAGGAAACACAACAGTTACTGCAAAAATAATCAACATTCCCTTCAACCAGATTTGGAACTAACAACAAGCAAAATCAGATTGAACAGTTGGACGACTGCTCATTGAATTTCGGAGACCTGTTTCTTCTTCCAACTCCCAGGGCAAAGTGAAAATGGTTTGAATTATTTTTTCTGGTTAGCGTTTTTTTGGCAAGTGAGATTTCAATGGAATGGGGCCGCCAACCCCAAGTCCAACCCTCCTCCTTTATCCAGGCTTGGGACCGGCAGTAGCCCCTAAGGTTCTACTGGCGGAGTTATATAAGCTTTCATTACAGGTTTATCAAATTTTTATATCTTCCGTTTATGATTCTCACAAACGTTTTGCTCCCTTACTTACTTAATAATAATAATAATATATTTATTCTCAAATAACTACGTTACAAGTGTCACGCCAGTTTACAGACTAGATCAAACTGTCACAAATGTTTTCACAGTTACTGTTAAATTTATAGCAGTTAAATTAAGTATAAGAGTCATTTTCTGATTGCATGTTTATACCATGTCACTGACAGTAACAGTATTATACAGCCACATTTTCAATCGTGGATTACAAATAGGGAAGGTGCACAATAGGTTCTTCCGGCGGTTTGCCGAGACCAATTGTGAATTTGTTGGAGAAGGTCAATTGATCCGTGCTTCATACGAGCTGTGATCCAGATAGTCATTTACATAGGGTGCATGTTCCCTAGAGTCGTCAAGGATTTCCCACCGTGAATGGGGTTCTGAAAAGGAGAAAAGAGAGAGAGAACAAGGCAGCAGTATGGCAAGTGTATATATATAACCATAGCACTACCTAACCTGTCATGTTGAAGTAGTCAATACAGTAGTAAGTCAAGATAAAATTCAAACTGACCACTTAAATTAAAGTAGGTTATGGCAATATAAGAATATAACACACAGATAAAAGAATACAGCAAAAAAAAAGAAGAGTTGCGTAGTGTCAGGTGGATAGAAGAGAAGTCAAATAAGGAAGCTGGATTTATGTACGTTGAAATCGAAATTCTGGTTGAAAGAGTAGAGTTTGTATAAAGAAAACATTGATGAATAAAATTTTGCACTGTCTAACTGTTTTTTTGAGTTATTATTGAATGCCAAAATCTAAGTCATACTGTGAGCGCCTGATTAAGAATAATGCGGGTGTCTCGACAGAATAGCGACCTCATCATAGTTTTGGAAACATGAACCACAGAAGTAGCAAGCGTATAAGAGCAACCTCAGTGTTACTGACTAGTTGTCTCATCAATCTAAAGAGCCGAAAGCAAACAAAATGTTCTGCCTAACAAACATGGGTGGTTTGAAGTCATCGTCAACACCATCAAATTGTCGCAAAGAAACATGGCAGCTGCCGTTTAACCATAACAAATATGGCATCATGCATTTTAGTAGCTACCACCATGATATACTTCTCTACTTACAAAAATGTAGGGATAATATCATCGCATGATCTGGTTACCCGTTACTTCAGAAGTCGAAATTTTGAAGAACATGCCTCACTTATTATCTCTAATCCCAGACGACTAGTTGGGTTTATATATAAGAACTTCTTAACAAGTGATGCTAAGCTTACACTCTTCAAAATCTGTATAAGACCCCCACTTGAATATTGCTCACTTGACTTCTCAAATGGGAATATCATGGACAAGATAAGAGTAGAAAATGTGCAAAGAAGCTTCACACGGCGACTGCTCGGATGGAGTCATAACCTCAACTACACAGAAAGATTCAAACATGTTTCTTTAGTACGTCTATGGCACCGTCGGCCGAAAAACAACCTAATACTTCTCCGTGAAGTGATAAGTGGTCTCTCGTTCGTAAAATACCGCTCAATTATGAACCACGACACTGCTTACAGACTTAGAAAAAATTCATATACACTATAACGACAAAGCCCCAAAAAATCATTGCGTTGTAATTTCTTCGTATTACGAAACAGTCTATTGTGGAACACTAAGTTCAAGAAACTCGTTATGCTGTTGTGATACTGTAAAGAGATTTATGGACTACTCCCAAAGCACTCTTTTATGATCCACCAAATATTCAGATAAACCTTAGAAAATAATTACAGACTATGAACACATTTCACCCACATTACCATCCGTACACGTATGAAGAAATTGTAAACAAATCCTACTAACAGTAATAGTTTACGCCTTTAAGTTACTACCCGTGACTTTTCGCTAAATTCCAATATCAGTCATTATTTTCATATCTTCAAAACATTTTTATATTTTATTTCTAGAGTATAGACAAATTAGAAAGCCTGTACGTGCTGAGAAACTACGTACTATTACAGTGAACTCAAACTCCCTGCTTCATTGTGAGTTCCTTCTTGCTTCAGTGTTAACAGTTTACCAAATTTGCATTTCCTCAATTCTATAACATCCAAACACCTTGTCTGTAGAATCCTTCTTGCATGTTTTGTTTTTTGGAAAATCCCTCCATGTTTATATATTTTTGTTATGATATGACTGACTCTTCCTGTTGACATTTTGGTATTTTATTTGATTCCATTTTGATATCTTATCATTGTATATTGTAATTATTTCTATATTTTGTACTTACATTGAAGTTTTTATGTTTGCTTCTGAACTGTACATATGTTGTTTAAATTTGATATATAATATGGCTATATTTTTGGATTTGATATCGTCGCAGTATACTAGCTTCACCTAGTCTTTTGAACTTGGATACTCAACAGAGTAATTTCGAATTGGAAGACGTAACAATTGTCAGGTAAACGTTTGTATTTCCATTTCTCCTATATAAATAGACAACTTTCTCTTAGAATTATTGTGTCTTGATATTCGACTGGGGGAAGGTGCGTTCGACATACGTCTATTGGAATCGAATTGAACTGCTACGGTAGAAAATCCAACTACATTGTCTGCTTACCAAGTTATCGCTTTTTCCGTTAATTTTTTTCTCTTTCTCCTCTATCCAGCTTCCTGTCCTTTCTATCTCCAAACTACCTATTAACTGATACATCATACAAATTATACCATTAGTTTTTGTAAAATTAGTGTGATATGCTACGTGGGTATTTGTTTTGGCAAATTTGTCTGGATTGCTCGTAATATGGAGCTTGTAGAGAAAGTTAATTCCGATGAGGTGAAAAAAAATTGAGAGTAGACTAGAGACCATTATTTACAATCAACCGTTAAGCTTAAGAGAGCCTAACATCACAAAATGAGGAAGGGTGGTGTATCTGACCAGCATTCATGACGGTGGGTCGATAAGCCCAATCTACCCATGTTTGCATGACAGTACATTTTGTTTGCTTACGGCTCCTTACGATATAGCAGGTCGTAATAAACCAGTGATACTTTTCCTTGGTAATCTCGTCTACGACTCACGTCTGTAACCTTGCACTGGCTTTTACTTCCTACCGAGAAATCCTATTACAAGCTGGTCTGGACAATCATACTTAAAAAGAGCTCATTCATAACTTCTTGAGCCGCAGAGTTAAAAATAAAAAGAATAAATAAAACAAGAAAAAAACTTTAGAACACTGGGCCTCATTATTATATTTTGTAAATCAACATTATTACTAACAACTTGGTTCTTCTAAAATTTCCTCTATTCAAACGACTAACTTCCCATTAGTTATCTCACTACTGAATTGTCTTTATTAACATACGTAAGCGCAGGTGTTAAGTTAGTGTTCTGATATTAAAAAAGTCTGAGTAAACATACATTTGTTTTATCCATGAAAGTATATGCGAAGCCGTTGTTCGGCATTGAACAAGAATATATCCTGTTCCGCCCCACGTCCCGTTTTCTTTATTCCTTTTTCTTCAGCACCTAATTCCAATCCGCATATATTCGTCTGGATACTTGCAGTAGACTTGGGTACCCTACCCAAGAACATGTGAAATCATTAGCTAATGAATATCAACCAGAGCTTTGTACATTGACCGCATTAATTCTTGTTACATGCAAACCTATCTCTACCATGCATCGTTTCAGACTCAATAAGATCCAATATCCAATATCCAATATCTGTTTTACGAGCTACTGTAAACCAATTTGATTTCTCCACGCTCGATTCTTGTTTTTTCGGTACGGTTCCAGGTGTTCGGTAATGTTCAATGGATAGAAGTCTAGCCAATCCACTGTCTAATTCTATTCAGTTGGCAGTTGGTTGTGAGTTTGTATGTCTCGGGATTTGAATCAAACGTTTGTTTCAGGGCAGTAGGGTTTTTGGATACTGGCAACCGTCACATTACCAAACCTGAGATCAGTTAGTTGCAATGTGGAGAGTTATAAGGGTAATAAGCATAAATTAAAACGATAATGTGAATAAAATTTCAGGACTGAGTATGATATAGGTGAATTGAGTTTGTTAATCGGTAGTGAGGATTGTGAGAGAGGAACGAAGTGTTATCAAGGGGTAGGAAACAGAGATAACAGGCGAGATAGATTAGTTGAGTGATCTGAGGAGATGACAATGGTAACAGCTAGCAGGTCTCAAGATATGCATCATGAACAGCTTGTCCTAGAGGGAGATGATAGTCCGTATGTGAGTACGTGATTATCAAGTCTCTTCTTAAATCAGTCAACTGAGGGGCTGTGGTCACCTCAGCTGAGACAGCATTCCAAGTTGCGACGACTCGCAATGAGAAAACGTGTGCACGAATCTGAGTATTTGCTTTTTGATGTGCAATATTTAAGGATTGCCTCAAGGGGAGTGGTGGTGAAGCATCGGTAAGATGCTCATGTTGGGATGGTTTGCCATTTTGATATGGTGTACGCAAAAATCAGATCACCTCTGATTCTCCTGTAGCCCAGTGTAAATAACTCCAATCGCTGGAGTCGTAGGGTTTATTTTTCAACACTATCACGGTATTTGTTGCTCGTCTATGCACTCAATCCAAGAGATTTATGTCTTTTTTGAGCAAGGGGGTGCGATGACGTTGTGAACGTCCAAGTGTGGGCGCGCGAACGTCCTAAAGAGGGTTAAAATAAATTATTTCAGAGTGATAGCACCAAGCTGTCTTCGCAATAAGTGTGGAGGCTTTCTGTGCGTCATAAACCAAGATCGCGCTATGAGGGGACATTAGGAAGCGGACTTCCATTGAGAGTATAGGTCGTTTGCGTAATATGAGGCAGGAAATGCATGACGCGGCACTTCGGTTGGTGGAGTTTTAAACCCTTTTTCGCTGCCGTTTCTCAAAGATGTTGGTTGGTTAAATCATGTTTTGTGCCTTTTGTACCATACTGTTATTTGAGTGTAAATATTATATGAAAATGCTTTGGAGATCACCAGCGAAACGTTTACTAACTCAATCTTCCGGATCAGATTTTTTAACCAATTCATGTGTAGAAACATGAGAACGGTCGCTGTTTCCGTGTAAAAGTTGCAACCATATCATTGACTAAATACATCAAGCCATATCGCGATGTGGCCTGGGAAAGCAAAATTTTCCTCACACACACGTATGTTTGGTAAATATTGCGCAAAAGCTTTGACGACTGATCAGATCCTTTCTCTTTCTTCCTTTGTGATGTTAGTTTCTCATACGTTTTCTAGTCACTATAGATAGCCTCAACTAGCTACACGGCGAAGCCGGAACAAACAACACTAACATCTGCATGTTGAACTACATATCCATGTGACATATCACACTGCTTTTAAGTAAAATCATAGTATAATTGTAAGATATGGATCAGTTGATAAGTTGCAGATAGAAAGGATAGACAGCTAAGGAACAGAAAAAAAGAAAAAGGTGTTAAATATCCATAAAGAAATGCGATCAAACAGGCGCGTACTTTGAAGGTTGTACCTTTTTTTCACGTGTATTATCTTTTTCGTTTTCCGATCTTTTTACTCTAGTTTAACGGTACACATTAACTCATCTCTTACAACCATTCCTCGGTTATTCTTATTTTAGTAATTTTCGCTGTAGTTTTTGGCTTCATAATTCCAAACAGACATCGTGCCTATAGTAACACAACTCTGCTTACAAATAATTCCACAAAGATGTCACGTTTATCTAAAAAACACTTGATTTCACCTGTCGAATATAACATCTGTAAAAGATCCGGATCAGCTACTAAATTCGATAAAATCAAACGTAAGAACAGTGCTCCATCCTTATCTTATTCTGATCTACCCACTGGCTTAATAGAATCTTACCGTGAACTTGTAAACGACTTCTCTTTAACTTGCATCCCGCTCGTTGATATAAACACAACTCACCTCCTTCCGAGTGACTCGACACCATCCACTTCTTCTTGTGTTTCATCTGAAATAGATTCCTGTGAGCACTTGTTGGAAAATGTGGCTTGTCATAAACATTTGACGAGCCCGCAAGCGGATCAAATTCATAGCAATCCAAAAAATGTCTCTAGGCCTTTTGCAATAGGAAATCCAGTACTGTTATTCTGGACTGTTCACTTTCTGAAATGTTCATAACTCCGGATGACTTTACGCAGACTGAGCAACCGCAAAACACTTGTGGCAAGTCTGTTCATCATCCTATTCGCCTTAACAGCTGTGAACTGAACTCCAATAGATTGTCCACTATTAGTTCTGAAGACACCTTAAGTGCATTCGATATCAAGCAAACCATTCAGGATTTACTACCTTACAAATACCTGGTCAGTGTTCCTGGAAATCCTGATCTCGATATCATTAAAAAAACGGAAATAGTAATTGACCACATATCCTCTGAAGTGTTAAAAAGACTTCAGTGCATGCAGAATGCCATTGTTTATAACGTACCTGACAGTGCTAGCCTCAATTCTGTTAAATACACTCTCCCTAAAGAGTGTGGATTGTCCGGCTCTTGGTGTGTAGCACGCAGGCTTCGTAAAATTCAGACTAAATTTTCCCGTCCCATTCTTCTTAAATTTAGTACTGTCATCGAAGTTAATCACCTTATTAACAGTCAGTCACTGCTTCGACACATTCCTTTGTTTAAGAAGATTAGAATTATCAGGGATAGAACTACTAAACAAAACATGTAGCTAACCCTTTTTTAACGCTCACCCATTCAACGGAGTTGTTTTTCTACCTCCAGCTGTTGCGGGCGACATTTCCCTCTCCTTCAAGTCATGCTTTGAATTCGGTGATGTAATGGATGACAATCGATCTTTGCCGCTATCTGCCCCTTCTAGCTGTAATACCTTTATGTCTGGTCCTTTTGTCCAACCACCTTTCACATTGTCCAAAGATTTGACTAACTCCACTATACCTTATCCAATGGACTTACGAAACGATCTATCCTTATGCCGCCTAGCGACTTCCTCATCTGTTCTTTGGGAGTCATAAGTTAACTCTGACGAACAACACTCATCATTTCCTACCTCACATGTTTCTCTCACCATGCCTGTCTCTGAATACCTTTCTCCCTCTAACTATAACGCTCCCAAATTAACTGATCATAACAATCAAGCCAATATTCCTGCTTCCAGCCCTTCTTCAGAACACACACCATACAACCCTCCAGATGCCCATCGTGCATCCCTGAAAGATGAGTATTCTTCCTATGTTACACTAATGCTAATTAATTCCCTATCTGTTATCAATAAGATTACCCACTTACGCTCTGTGGTACTGAGAAGACTGAGGCAGG
Source organism: Schistosoma turkestanicum (assembly GCA_944470395.2). Taxonomy (NCBI): domain Eukaryota; kingdom Metazoa; phylum Platyhelminthes; class Trematoda; order Strigeidida; family Schistosomatidae; genus Schistosoma; species Schistosoma turkestanicum. The sequence goes on from CALYCR020003249.1 coordinate 22,081, forward strand.
CTCAATAGATTGTATTTGGCAAATTTACTTTCTTAGTCAATCAAAAACGATAACATTACATTGAACACTCCATTTGCACACCATCTTTGAGTCCTGACTCCCAACGCTCCAGCCTTCCTCCATTCCTGCTGTTGCTTCCTTTACTTCCTGTCGGTGCTCTATCTCTTTCTTGCTTTTGCTCTATTTGCTTTCCGTTTTCCTCTTCTGACCGTAAGACTTCTTCTTTCACGTCCATTGTTATACTTCTTATATCGTTCGTATAAGTAGCACACACCACACTCGTCCCCCCTTTAACAAGTCGCTCTCTCAGCCTTTCTGATCTCCGTACATCCGTCTTCTTTATCAGTGTTTGTGGCTCGCCCTCTTGGCGCACTTGGAACCACCTTTGGAGTTCACTGGCATTCACGCGTTTCTGTTTGTTTCCTTTCTGGATCGTAAACACTGCGCCGCGCCTCTTGGTTACTACGTACGGTCCCTCCCACTTCGGGATCAGCTTGCCTGACCCTGGCCCTCTTCCTGTGGTATATTTCCGTTCTCTACACTTCACTTGGTCTCCCACTTCAAACGGTCTCCAGTTCTTTCTTTTCTGTTCTGACTTCTGCATGTCTGATGTTTGTTTCTCTCTCACATTCCTGATTGCTTGTCTCCGCTCTGTTCTCAGTCTTGTTGTATTCCACCTCTGTTGTTGCGGCCAGGTTTTATCATGCGTTGGTAGTCTCGGCCGTCTACCATACATCAGCTGGAACGGTGACTTCCTGGTTGTTCCCTGTGCCGAGGCACGATGTGCCAGCAAGAATAATGGTAATTCTTTCTCCCAGTCACCCCCTTTAGATGCTAGCCATTCCTTTAGCGTTCGGTTATTCCTTTCCGTTAACCCATTCGTCTGTGGATGATACGGCGTTGTTCGTACTCTCTTGATACCTAACTGCTTTAGACGGGACATGAACTCATCACTCTCGAAACAGGGACCTTGATCGGTTAATATTATCTTTGGTATCCCATGGTCCGCCACAATGTGCCGCATTACCGCTTCCGTCACCGTCCTTGCACGTTGGTCCGCCATCGGCACGGCATTTACCCATCGTGTGGCATGCTCAGTCATCACCAGCAGGTACTGGTTACCACTTGTCGTCTGCGGGAACGGTCCCATAATATCTACTGACCACAAATCACCAAGTGCTGTTACTGGAATTGACTGCAATGGCAGTCGTATGCATCGATCCTCTTTCATTAGTTGACATCGCTGGCACGCTAATACATATCTTGCGACATCGTCTCTCATACCTGGCTAGTACGCACTTTGTCGCAGCAAATCAGTTGTCCGTGCAATACCTGTGTGCGCTACCTGGTGACATTCACGAATCATCTCCTGGCGCAGATCTTTTGGGATTATTGCTACCCAATTCTCGTCATCATCCCGCCAGGTCAAGGCTCCGTATCCGTTCACTCTCAGTCTCTCCTTCTGCCCCAGCAACACTGTTAATTCTTTATCTGTTCCACTCTTGTCAACATCTTCTCCCTCTTTTATCACTCTGATTACCTCCCGAAGGTTAGGGTCGGCTTTCTAATTTCGGACGAGTTCTAGGGGATCTCCCTCTAGGCCGTTGACTGCACACGCTATCTCTGGAAGTTCGGCTTCGGTGTCCGGTCTTGACAAATAATCTGCCATTACATATTCCTCCCCTGGCACATGCCCGATGCTAAAATCATACTCCTGCAGACGTAGCATCCATCGAGCCAACTTCCCCCGAGGGTCTTTTGCTGTTTTCAACCATTGTAGGGGCTTATGATCCGTCTCGATGTGAAATCGCGGACCCAGTAGATACGGTCTCCATTTGTCTACCGCCCATACAATCGCTAAACACTCTTTTTCTACTGCGGAATACTTCTGTTCTGTCGGCGTAAGGACACGGCTGGCATACTCCACCACTCTGTCAGACTGCCTCAATACGGCACCTATACCGTGATCGCTCGCATCAGTGGTCACTGTAAATGGCTTCTGGGGTTCCGGCAGTCTCAGCGTCATTTGGCGGTCATCTAACAGCTCTTTGATTCGGTCGAAAGTTTGTTGAGCGGTCTTTGTCCAGGTAAACGTCGCATTGCTTAGCACTATATATAGAGGTGCTGCTATATCGTTGAAGTTTTTCACGAATCTGCTGTAGAACGCCGCTCTTCCCAGGAACTGTCTTAACTTCCTTTTTGAGTTGGGAACTGCAATATTCTTTATCGTTAGAATCTTCTCCGGCAGTGGTTTTATTTATCCATTGCCTACTTTATGCCCCAGCAACGTGACGCTTCTTTTCGCTATCTGAGACTTGTTAATTCGTAAATCAAACTCATCAATTCGCCTTAGGACCGCCTCCACGTGCCTCACATGTTCTGCCTGTGTACGACTATATACGACCAAATCATCGCCATAAACCTCGACATTCTTCAGGTTTCTGAGCAGCAATGTCATTAGTCTTCGAAACGTAAACGGTGTGCCCGCCAATCCAAAGGGCATTCGTTTAAATTGATACTGCTTCTCCCGTACGATAAATGCCGTTTTGCTGCGATCACTGTCTTTTATTGGTAGCTGCCAATAGCCCGACCGTAAATCTAACACTGTGAACACCGTAGCACTCTGTAGACGATCTAATGTCTCCGCTATTGTTGGCATTGCACATGGTTTTATTTCTGTCACGTTATTCAGTTCTCTAAAGTCAACACATAATCTATACTTTCCATTTGGCTTCTATACCAAAAGTACCGGTGAGCTGTACGGGCTATCTGCTTCTTCAATTATACCTGCTTTTAACATCTCCTGTACCTGCTAGTTTATCTCAGCTTCCAAATGTACGGGTACCCGTCGTGTTGTGAAGATGGTTACTTCTTCGTTCTTCATCGGAATTTCATGTTTGACTTTATTACAAAACCCGTACGGTTCTCCGTCTCCCGTGAACAACTTCTTATATTTCGTGAGCACCTCGTTAATGTTCTGTTTCTTTCCAATGTCCCCTTTTGCTACTCTAACCCCAGCCACCTCGCTGCTTTCATGTATTGTCAGTGTGCCGTACTTTGTAATCACCTTCTAACTTCTTGTATCAATAATTGCTCCTACTTCTCTCAAGAAATCTGCTCCTAGTATTGGTCTCGACAAGTTCGTAGTCACTACAAAGGGAAACTGTATTTTCGAACTGCCGATTTTCACGATATCATTTGAGACTCCGAGGACTTTAAACACGTGGCCGCCGATGGTGTTAACAACTAATGCACTTGGCCTGATACTTCTACACCGCTCTTTGTCTATTAACGAAACTGCCGCCCCTGTATCAATCAGGCAAACTACCTCTTGCTCGTTTATCCCTACTCTCGCATAGACCGCCCCCTTATCTACTAATGCCGAGACCCCCAGTTTCGAAAGACATAAAGAACACCTTGTGTATGGTCTAAAATATTTACGTCTTCGTCTTGTTGGGCAATTCCTCTTCCAATGTCCGGTTCCTCCGCAAATGTAGCATTTATTATTTCTTTCACCCTTTATTCGTAACGCTGCCACCTCTCGTTGTAATTCTTCTATCTTCTTCACGACATCATCAGCCTGTCTCTCACACGCCACCGAGGCGACTGTTCAGTTCATCAGTTGTCTTGTTACTTTCGCCAGCTCGGTGACGTCCATTGGTTGTGCCGCGTTCACCAGTCTCAACTGTTGGGCAACATCTGCAGGCACACTTTCAATGAATTGCGAGGCTAGCAGCTGTGCCTGCGACTGCTCATCCAAATTCGGCAGACCCCGGCGCAGCAATCTTGTCAACTCCACGGCCAGCACGAGTGGGTCGCCGTCCACCGACAGCTGCGCCTCTCGGAACTTCTGCATCGCGTCCTGCCTATCCGCCGGGCTGTCGAACTCCAACATCAGCCTTTCCGTCACCGCCTTCCAGTGGTGGTTGCCTCATCTATGTATCAAGAGACATCAAAGCAGAAGTGTTTTATGATACTGTTCTTAATCAAGTGCCTGATTCGATATGGCTGACTGTGCTCGCCCATGAATGTAAAATACTGGTTGGAGCATATATCGAGCACCAAACACTCGTCGATCGGTTGACGTTGCTATTGGTGAGTCGTTTGCCAGGGCTGCCTGTCTTAAATTCACCTGCAAAATTATTTTTGGTGACGTCAACCTCCCTGGAATCAACTGACGGACACATTCCAGTCCACTACGATTCGATAGCTTACTTGGTCCCCTAGACACACATGGTTGGCAACAACATGTGCACCTGCCTACTAGGAACCACAAAACTCTCGATTTGGTATTTTGTCACGATGTCACCCCAACATGTGTGGCTGTCTGCGAAACGTTTCATAACAGTGACCATAAAATTGTCCACTGCACCCTTCCGTTTTTTGCTAAATGTGACAAATCTAAAACAGTAAACCGTTTTCAATACAGAGACTATAAACATGCTGACTGGGACAGCTTCCGGTTTCTAATTCAGCACTCCGAGGTTTTTTTTGTCTTGAGCTTACTGATGCATTACATATATTCAACTTCACCATCAAATCTGCTCTAGACACGACTATCCCACTCAAAACGTTTTTCAAAACAGTTACTCCTTATATCACCTACAAAGCTAGGGCTAAACTACGTCAACTAAAACGGGCGTATTGCAAATCTAAGGACTTCTGCATCCTGTACCAAATTTACGCTATACTTGAAGGTGTAATATATCAACATGAAGTGCGTAGGCAAATCGAAGAAAATAATGCTCTCGCTACTGTGTGTAAGTCCTAAAACATCTGTCGTTTGCTTAACCAACGCGTAAAAAAAGACTCAGATCGCAAAATTCATTATATACTACGAGATGGACAGACTCATTATGACGAAGCTGTTATTTGCGAACTGTTTAGTACATGGTTCTCCCTCGATGAAAACACATCTCCTACCCTCGATACTAACACTAACTGTAGCAGTATGCATAATCATTGTACCATCAAATTTGATCTTAACAATATTCAAGCGGCAATTAAAACCCTTAAACCCAATGGCAGCTGTGGTGCGGATGAGATACCTTCCATACTTTTTAAAATGGCAGGACCGAACCTTTCAGCGCTCTTGCTTAAAATTTTTACCTTATCCCTTGAGTCGGGTACATACCCCGTATCGTGTAAGTTGACTCATATTGTCCCAGTACATAAATCTGGACTGAAAGACTTAGTCCAAAACTACAGACCGGTTAATATCACCCCAGTTGTATCACGTGTGATGGAGAAAGTGATAAACGATCAACTATCTGATCACTTACTCAGGGAAGGTCACATTGACCCCTCTCAACATGGCTTCAATAGAACTAGGTCATGCACCACATGTCTTTTAGATTTCTTTAATGAGGTTACGAGCATACGCGATCAAAAGCAACTAGTAATCGTGTTGTATTTTGATATCAAAAAGGCTTTCGATAAGATACCTCAAAATCTCCTAATCAACAGACTTCAGTCCGTCGGGATTAGTGGCCACCTGTTGCAATTGATTCGGTCGTTCCTCACAGATAGATATCAGATTACCAAAATCAACTCACATGCATCTACACCTCGACCACTACTTTTCATAATCTACATCAACGGCATATGCAGTTGTTTCAACACTGGTAAAACCTACCTCTATGCGGATGACCTAAAAGTGATTTATCAAACTAGCAAATCTGACTTAGGAAACTTGTTGTACACAATCCAGCACGAACTCAATAATGTAGATGTCTGGTGTAAGCAATGGAACCTTGAACTTAATACTGAGAAGTATGGCTGGATGTGTTTTGGAGACACGTCTCCCGAATTAGATCTCATTCTCAACAGGAATGTATTGCCCAAACTCACATCCGTAACTGATCTTGGAGTGCATTATTCGCACAACCTTAACTTCTCCGAAAATATCTCCAATTAAGTTTCCCGAATGAGAAGAATGCTTGGTTTCATCTTTCGTAACTTCCCTCATAGAGAATACAGAACAATTCTCTACAAAACATGCGTAAGACCTATTGCTGAATACTGCTCTTTCCTATTTTCTAACGTACGCCTGTCTGATATGTTGAAGCTTGAAGGAATACAAAGTAAATTTACTCGTAAAGTCCTAAATCATAGCTCACCCATTGACTATCCAACCCAATGTATTGAACTCGAGTTCGATCCATTATGGAAAAGAAGGCTTAAGTCCAATCTGATCCTTTACTTTAAACTTCTGCACAAGCTCACATATTACTCCTATAGTTTAGTCCTTATCCATGGCCCTTGTACACATAACTTTCGAGATAAGGTATCTACGGTCAAACTTGAGAAGTATAGATCCAAAACTCGAGAAAACTTCTTCCTCTCTGAGTATGCACTTATATGGAATAGGCTTCCCTCAAAAATACGCATGGCAAGTGGGTTACATGAGTTTGTTCAACTTCTTAATGATGCTCTCAGTTGCACTGACTCTTCTGCACTCGAGAACTCACTCGCACCCTGCTTTCATATTATTATCTCTGCATACACTTTAAACACAATGAACTCAGTGCTGCGTCTTATTTAGTTATTTTTACACTCCCAAGTAGCACTAATTTTTCTAGTTGAATATAAATCTCTTTAGTTTTTATTTGAAATAGACAGGTTACTCTATTCACTGGGTCGATTGACATTGTTCAACTGTAAACTGGTTGAAGAGAATGCTCTCTACTCTCCTGGGCGCAACCTTATCAACACTTACAGCTGTGTGAGTTTCACATTGCCTATTATCAATTATACTGTTCTCACTTACACGCTATTGACTTACCTTGGCCACTTGGTGTTATCTTTTGCTAAACTTTTAACCGTGATACTCTTTATATCTCCTGCTTAGCTAGTTAAGTACATCTTCCCCACTACATTCTAAATGCTTATATCTTGTTTGAAAATTCTTACTATTTCTTTCAATAATAATAAAAAAAACAGTTCGACAGTGCGAGATGTTGTTCATCAAAGTTTTATTTTTACAAAATCTACTCTTTCAACTAGAATTTCGATTTCAACGTACACAAATCTAGCTTCTTACTTCGACTTCTCTTCTTTCCACCTGACACTGCACAACTCTTCCTTCTTTTTGCTGTACTCCTTTATCTGTGTGTTATATTCTTATATTGCCATAACCTACTTTAATTTAAGTGGTCAGTTTGAATTTTATCTTGACTTACTACTGTATTGACTACTTCAACATGACAGGTTAGGTAGTGCTATGGTTATATATATACACTTGCCATACTGCTGCCTTGTTCTCTCTCTCTTTTCTCCTTTTCAGAACCCCATTCACGGTGGGAAATCCTTGACGACTCTAGGGAACATGCACCCTATGTAAATGACTATCTGGATCACAGCTCGTATCAAGTACGTTCCAATTGACCTTCTCCAACAAATTCACTATTGGTCTCGGCAAACCACCAGAAGAACCTATTATGCACCTTACTTCCTTATTTGTACTCTACTATTGAAAATGTGGCTGTATAATACTGTTACTGTCAGTGACATGGTGTAAATATGCAATCAGAAAATGACTCTTATACTTAATTTACCTGCTATAACTTTACAGTAATTGTGAAAGCATTTGTGACAATTTGATCTAGTCTGTAAACTGACGTGACACTTGTAACGTAGTTATTTGAGAATAAATATATTATTATTATTATTAAGTAAGTAAGGGAGCAAAACGTTTGTGAGAATCATAAACGGAAGATATAAAAATTTGATAAACCTGTAATGAAAGCTTATATACCTCCGCCAGTAGAACCTTAGGGGCTACTGCTGGTCCCAAGCCTGGATAAAGGAGGAGGGTTGGACATGGGGTTGGCGGCCCCATTCCATTGAAATCTCACTTGCCAAAAAAACGCTAACCAGAAAAAATAATTCAAACCATTTTCACTCTGCCCTGGGAGTTGGAAGAAGAATTATGACGTCTCGTGATGAAAGCCGAGTCCCCTCGGAAGTCACGAGGCCGATGCCTCTTCTGACAACCAGAGCAACCATTTTTTTAGGTACATGGAACGTTCGTACATTGTGGGAGACTGGAAGAATATTTCAAGTTGCGGCAGAAATGAAAAGATAGAACCTCGAGGTGCTTGCAATCAGTGAAACACATTGGACACAAGTAGGACAACTGAGACTAGCTTCAGGGGAACTACTGTTATACTCTGGTCATGAAGAGGAAAATGCTTCACATACACAAGGAGTTGCACTGATGCTGTCCAAACATGCATAAAAGGCACTGATAGGATGGGAATCTCATGGGCCGAGGATCATTAAAGCATCCTTCAAAACAAAGAAAGAGGTCATTACATTGAACGTCATCCAATGTTATGCACCTACCAACGACTACAATGACGACGACAAAGATCAATTCTACGAAAGGCTGCAGTCAATCGTCGAGAAATGTTCATCAAAGGATTTGACGATTCTTATGGGAGACCTGAATGCCATGGTTGGAATGGACAACACTGGATATGAAGACATCATGGGACGACATGGACTGGGAGAAAGTAACGAAAACGGTGAGAGATTTGCAAACCTATGTGCCTTCAACAAACTGGTCATCGGTGGCACAATATTCCCGCACAAACGCATTCACAAAGCCACATGGATTAGACCGGATCACACTACTCTAAACCAAATTGACCATATCTGTATTAACAAAAAGTTCAGACGGACCATGGAGAATATGAGAATTAAGAGAGGAGCTGATATAGCTTCAGATCACCACTTGCTGATCGCCAAAATGAGATTGAAGTTAAAGAAGCACTGGACAACGGGGCAGACAACATCACAGAAGTTTAATACGGCCTTTCTTCGGGATACTGTAAAGCTCAACGAATTCAGGATAGCCCTCACCAATAGGTTCCAGGCCTTTCAGGATCTACTCAATGGAGAGGAAGCAACATTGGGGAACAATTAGAAAGGGATTAAGGAGGCAATCACTTCAACATGTCAGGAAGTCCTTGGTCGCAAGAAGCACCATCACAAGAAATGGATCTCTGTTGGTACTCTTGAAAAAATTCAAGAAAGGAGGAACAAGAAGGCAGCTATCAATGTCTGCCGAACAAGAGCAGAGAAAGTTAAGGCGCAAGCCGAGTATACAGAAGCAAAAAGGGAAGTGAAGAAGAGCATCAGAGCTGACAAACGAAAATATGTGGAAGATCTAGCAATGGCGGTGGAAAAGGCTGCAAGAGAAGGAAACTTGAGACAATTGTACGAAACAATGAAAGCAGATGTGGAAGCAACCGCGAAAATATTTCACATTCTCTTCAAGAAGATTTGGGATGAGGAACAAGTACCATCAGATGGGAAAGAAGGATACCTGATCAAAATACCAAAGAAAGGCGATCTCAGCAAGTGTGAAAACTACGGAGGTATCACTCTTCTTTCAATACCAGGCAAAGTCTTCAACAGGATTTCGTAAGAATCGATCATGTACTGACCAAATTGCTACATTACGGATCATTGTGGAACAATCAATTTAATGGAACTCACCACTCTACATCAACTTCATCGACTACGAGAAAGCATTTGATAGCGTGGATAGGAAAACACTGTGGAGGCTTCTTCGACACTACGGTGTGCCTGAGAAAATAGTCAACATCATACGGAATTCTTATGATGGATTCAACTGCAAAATCGTGCACGGGAGTCAGCTGACAGACTCTTTCGAGGTGAAGACCGGTGTCAGGCAAGGTTGCTTACTCTCACCCTTTCTCTTTCTCCTGGTCATCGACTGGATTATGAAGACATCAACATCTGGAGGGAAGAACGGTATCAACTGGACAGTTAGGACGCAGCTGGACGATCTGGACTTCGCAGATGACCTGGCTCTTTTATCGCATACTCAACAACAAATGCAAGAGAAGACGACGAGTGTAGCAGCAGCCTCTGCAGCAGTAGGTCTCAACATACATAAAGGGAAAAGCGAAATTCTCCGATGCAACACAACATGCACCAACCGAATCACGCTTGATGGAGATACCTCGGAGGACGTTAACACCTTCACATATCTTGGCAGCATCATCGACGAGGCAGGTGGATCGGACGCAGATGTGAGGGCGCGGATTGGCAAAGCGACGGCTGCATTTCTACAGTTGAAAAATATCTGGAACTCCAAACAACTTTCAAACAAAACCAAAATCAGGATTTTCAATACAAATGTCAAGACAGTTCTACTGTATGGAGCGGAAACATGGAGAACTACCAAAGCCATCATCCGGAGGATACAAGTGTTTATTAACAGTTGTCTACGCAAAATACTTCGTATTCGTTGGCCAGACACCATCAGCAACAACGAACTGTGGGAGAGAACAAGTCAGATTCCAGTGGGGGAGGAAATCAGGAAGAAGCGGTGGAAGTGAATAGGACATACACTACGAAAAGCACCCAACTGCGTCACGAGACAAGCCCTCACATGGAATCCTCAAGGCAAAAGGAAAAGAAGAAGGCCAAGGAATACACTACGCCGAGAAATAGAGAAAGATATGAGAGGAATGAACAAACATTGGACGGAACTGGAGAGGGAAGCCCAGGACAGAGTTGGTTGGAGAAAACTGGTGGGCGGCCTATGCTCCATTGGGGGTAACAGGCGAAAGTAAGTAAGTAAGTAAGAAAGCTTATATGGTCAGAACATAGGGCTCGTCCCAGCTTTTAAGCAAGGCGATTAGCCTACTAGCCTTTTAACCGAGTTAGTCATTCTCTCATATCTTTGTTGCTTTTTATTTGTTTGTGCGCAGGCTAACCTTTCATATAACATGCTTGGCTCACTTTGTCTCATCATATATACTTTGTCATGCCTCAAAGAATTCACTTCACTCACGTTGTAAATGACTGCTTGCAACTAATCCATTTACATGCTTTCAGAATCAATATTCTGCAAACCGATGATAAAATACAGGCGTTAGCATCGGGGGAAACTGAGCAGTGCAATTTAAATCATTATACTGCACTGCCCTCACAATATTGCTGATAATAGGATAACAGTATCCTATACTTACGTTTTGAAAGTTACATTGAAAAGATGTAATGCAGATTGTACCTTCACAGATGTCTGACATTTACGTAGTGGAAACAATTCCGCATGCTTCAATTCTAACCGAAAATAAAAATGACTGAAGGTTAGCGAAATTCTCTAAAAATCTTACTTCTACGCACAATAACTTTATCAGTTCTTCAATAAATGTCTATTGTCTGATCAGCGAGCGCTGCTCAAAATATGACCTGGCAAACATGCACCAGTTCAAGTCCACAACTAATGTATACACAATGAAATTAAATTTTTTCAAGACATTGCAGAATATTAAGAAGAGAAACAGTGCCTGTTGTATAATAAAAGACTTTGTATGGAAAAACGCAAGAAGTAGAAAACGATTTTCAGGCATACGTCCAAAGTATTCAACCACTGATTACGATAAACGAGAGGACCATTGTCGAACCGTTAGTGACCTACGTTTTGCAACCATATGAATTAGGAATCATTGTGAGTTCGCAGCTGGACAACTTGGATTACACTAAAAATGTCGGAGAAATATTGATTGTGAATAAATAGTAATCACAAACAACTAAATTATTTTTGTAGAGTGCAGTGTGAAGAATAAATATCCTAAATATCATAGCCTAAATTAAACGTCACAGGATATAAACGTGATTATGGGCCTCAAAAGAAAGGTGTTTCATGCAGTCAGTGTTAGGTATTGTCAGATTAAAGTTCTATGGGTGAAAAGCAGTTAATTCAAACACTACATTCCGCGAATAATCAATGAATGTAGTTACACGGCTCTGACGGTGATAATGTTATTACATCGTTATCATTAGTGACAATTCTCGGAGTTCTAGTGAGAAGATGGAAGAAGAAGTGTTCAGCCCCATCGCCTGCAGGCATTAACTTATGAAAATAAACGACCGAAAAGTACTAGACTCATCAACACACATTAGTTTTATGTGACATCTAAATATAGACAAATTATTGTGCATAATTATTTCCAACTTCATAGTTAAGTCATCTTTATTCAAATACTTCAAATTCATTAGAGCTAAAAGCAAATTTCAAAGTAAACAAACAGATTTCACCTACTTGGGTAAGTCCAGTTTGTAGGAATGCAAACAATGAAAGAAAAAGTTGAGGAGAAGTGTAGACATTTGACTGGTCAAAACCTTTATATAAAGAACATTAATTTCACTGTGTTTTTTGGGTATATTTGTTTGACTTCACTTACGAACTTGTTTGATTTATTATTTTCGACCTTTTTGATTTCAGTTTGTCTTGGTTTGGTCATTTGGTGTTTTTGCTCCAGGAACCTTTAAAATTGAAGGTATATGAAGTTATTATAATAATTGCTATTAGAACGACATTGGTCGACTATTTGTAAATTGACGAACGACATTTAGGTCGATTATTAGTGAATTGCAATAAACTTTGGTACCTATTTTGGAGTTGGGTTCTCTTGTTAATAGGGGTTCGTGAATTTCGAATGGATCGACATACTGTACTTCAATAACGGCAAGAAGCAAGACTTGGACGTAACAGAAATTCACGCGTCAACTCAGTGAAAAAAGCCTGGGACAATTAATTGTAGAATGACTTTTTGATTACCGAAGCCAAATGAAACTATTGTAGAATCTTTTTTGAATGTTTTGTTTTTTGGAAAATCCATCCATGTATATATATTTGTGTTATGATATGACTGACTCTTTCTGTTGACATTTCGGTACTGCATTTGATTCCATTTTGATATTTTATCATTGTATATTGTTATTATTTCTATATCTTGTACTTATATTGAAGTTTTTATGTTTGCTTCTGAACTGTACATATGTTGTTTAAATTTGATATTCAATGTGGCTACAGCCATTTCAGATTTGCTACCGTAGCAATTTGGACTGGAAGCACTTATTCTTCCAGAAGCGGATACCCACCAGGGTAAATTGAACTTGAAAGGTGTAATAATAGTTGGGTAATTGTCTGTATTTCCATTTCCTAATGAATAGAGACCGATTTTTCCCAGAATTATTGTGTTTTGGTATTGGATCCTGGACGTCGAGTACCAACGTGCACCAATTGGAAACGGAGTGAATTGCTGTGGTAGAAAATCCATCTACAACTATGGTTTATCACCTTCATCATAATTGCATAAACCTGAGTGCCATACATCACACGTCGATTTATCAAGTCATTAAAGACTGTAAACAGTAATCTGAAATCGATACGTCAACATATTTTGCATGAATATTATCAGTGACGTCAGGAAACACAAAAGTTCAGAACATTACCAGATATTTTCTTCTAGTACGTGTCTGTATAGACTATAACCACAAGCAGACAAGCTCACACCAGTGTTGAAAGAGGGCGTTTGTTAGGTTTTCAATGGATATTCAGCGAACAATGCCAGAATACGTCAGTTTTCAAATATATAGCAAGTCAATAGGTTTTACATGAACTGTTGGAACATATGTTAGAGTAGTATCACATTACTGTGTGCTTAAGAAAATAGTTGAAAATCATACGGAATTGTTATGATGTATTCAACTGCAAAATCATACACCAAGGACAGCTAACAGACTCGTTTGTGGTGAAGACCGGTGTCAGGCAAGGTTGATTACTCTCACCCTTTCTATTTTTAATGATGATCGACTGGATTATGAAGACATCAGCATCTGTAGGGAAGCACGGTATCCAATGGACAGCTAGGATGCAGATGGATGATATGGACTTCACGGATGACCTACCTCTTCTATCTCACACGCAACAACAAATGCAAGAGAAGTCGACCAGTGTAGCAGCAGGTCTCAACATACATAAAGGAAATAGCAAAGTTATCCGATGCAACACAACATGCACCGATCAAATCACTCTTGATGGAGATGCCTTGGAGGACGTTGACACCTTGACATATCTGAGCAGCATCGTCGACAACCAAAGTGGATCCGATGCAGATGTGGGGGCACGGATCGGAAAAGAAATGGCTGCATTTCTACAGTTGAAAAATATCTGGAACTACAAACATTTTTAACCAAAACCAAAATCAGGATTTTCAATACAAATGTCAAGACAGTTCTACTGTATGGAGCGGAAACTTAGAGAACTACGAAAGGCATCATCCAGAAGATACAAGTGTTTAATAACAGTTGTCTTCGCAAAATACTTCGTATTCGTTGGCCAGACACCATCAGCAACAACGTACTGTGGGTGAGAACAAACCAGATTCCTGTGAAGGATGAAATCAGAAAGAAGCGGTTGAAGTGGATAAGACACACACTACGAAGAGCACCTGACTGCGTCACGAGACAAGCCCTCACATGGAATACTCAAGACAAAAGGAAATAAGAAGTAGAGAAAGACGTGCGAAGAATGAACAAACATTGGACAGAACTGGAGAGGGAAGCCCAGGACAGAGTTGGTTGGAGAAAACTGGTTGGCGGCCTATGCTTCATTGGGGGTAACAGGCGTAAGTAAGTAAGTAAGTACCATAATATCATCTTACATAATCTTTGATTTTATTATTTCGAAGCACGGCTGAGTTTAAATGAATGTTAACAGCACCAGTAACTATCACTTAATATTATCTCAAAAGAAACACCGGTCACCTATATACTAACACATCCGTGACCATAATCTACACATGTGATACTGTTAAAATTGCTGGCAAATCAAACACAATGCAGGTATCCTGAACTATTCGAATCACAGTATAATGTGGTTTGGAAGTATGAAATACGTGAGTACGTTTCATCTGACTCGAAAATTAGTCTGAAGTGAAATTATCATTTCGAGATCTAAGACCTTGTTGAAAGGAACCTAGACCGTCAATCAATATATCAATACATTTCACAACACTGTTCACCAGTGATGTCATAGAACGTGTTCCTTCAGAAAGTTAACAATTTTTCTTTCTTTTGCAGAAAAGTTTCTAATGTACACATTCGTTAATCTCAGTCTCAGTAGAAGAAGCTTACAATAACTTTACAATAAGGCCCGTGTTAAAGCTTCGATGGATATTCAGATTAAAATGCCGGGATGCGTCAGTTTCAACAAATATTGTTAATCTGTAGATTATATAGACAAGATATCGTTTTGTTCCCTACAGTTATCATTGATACGAGTGACGAAGTAACAGTCTGATTAATTACTTGATCATTCATGAAGTCGTTCAGCAGGGTATAATTTATCTTGTAAGACATTCTGCAATCACCCGGTTAAATGACTATACACGTGAGTAAATCCGTCTAAAAGTCATTGGACGCAATGCTGAATGTATATATTACTTGTTATTGCTATTGTTCTGAGTTTTTCTAATTCCCAGTCAGATACTTGCTTTCCTCCAACCTTAATTTCACAAATTCAAGTATCATCACACAAGAGGGTCTGCTCTTCTTGTTACGTCAATCCTAATTGTACACTTGTTCACTTGAAGATGTATGCTAAATTGTCCATAATGTAAAATAAGTTGGTGAACGATTATTCGGAAAATCGCTGTCGATGCGGGTAACAATCGCATCAACTGGTGTATTTTCCTTATTATAAGAGGACGCATAAAAACGAATGAGGTATCCCTTAACCCGTATTTCAATACGACATTACTTCCATTTTGATCTTGCCTGTTAATTGACATGCCTCCTGTAACATGCTATTATTTCTATTTTCGATAATCTGAGTATTCATAATTACCATGGAGAACCACTGTGTTGTATTCTTCACAGTTTCTATCTGATTAACACACTGTCATCACATCTTGTACAATACCAATTTTATGGTGATTGAACGAAGCGCAGTCTGTTCTGAATTTCTTCATAAATACTTCATTGTTCGCAAGCATCATATTGTATTTTAATTGTGCGTCGTAAACTATATACTTGTGTATTAATTGAGTTTTGTTTAAGAGTTAATGCAACCAACGAATACAGAAGTTAGTCATGCCATCTCCTTTTTTGTCTTCTGTCAGTTGAAAGTACTTGAGTACCTTATTGTTATTAGTACAGTAAAATATTAAGGCTGTACTGTAAAGAATTGTTTTTAGGTAGAGTTCTTCAAGTTGATCAATAATTTTGCCATAATGTTAGCCAATGTATTAGAATAAATCCATCCGAATGTACTACTTAAATATTAAACTCTAGTTACTTTACAGATGTTTATAATATAAGAAGATAGAGAATCACACTAAATTTTTATCAAAACAAAATAACATGGACACATGCAAAACAATTAATATCACTTATACGCATCGACAATAACTTTTTTTTCCTCAAAGAATACATTTCCTCCGAGGATTCATTTTTGTACCGAATGGACATCCGTATGTTTTGGCGAATTCTTCATTATGTTTCAGAATTTCATTTACGCTTTAAACAATGCAAATCAAAATTGAAAATGAAAATTGTTAATTGGTGAAAATATGATGCATTATTGTGAACAAAACATTTTTTATCGTCATTATTCGACACTCAACACTAAAACTACACCGTTTTTCATTCAAATTAAAGATAATGTTGAGTAAATAATATAACAGTTAACAATCGGGGAATAGTAAATACATTTTCAAGCCATGAGATGAATGCATTTTGTATCAGCTAATGTATATTTACAAAGAGATTACCTGAATTTATAGTTTTGAGGAAACTTGTAGTCAATCAGTTCAGGAGAGACTTCATTACACATTACCTTCAATTATAAAGAATAGACGAAATTAGAGAGAATCACAAAAATTCAACAGATGCATACGAAAAGCGACTAACTGAAATTCAATAGAGAATACGTTTTTGTCAACAGACCGATAAGCAACAAAAGTCGTGAAGCCGCTTCAAACCACACTGTTTTACTTATTACGGTGGATGACAAATAGAATGAAGATACAATAAAGTTCTACTTAACTTTATTACATGTAATCAAACTAAATGGTCTAGATTGAGTTCCACATGATGTTTATATGTATGTTAACGTATTGACGTGATATTTATGAAGAAGTTGAAATTAAAACCAATGAAAAGGATTGATGAATCTATTCATTTGTATATTCATGCTGAGATCAATCAATCAGTTTATTTGATCCGGGCACCTCTTGTCTTAAATTAACAATTATCAATGATAATTTTACATTCTGATAAATAAAGAAGTGCACATTCAACTAGTAAATCAGTATATTGATTTAAAATATGCACGCGTTTTTTGCTTTCACGTAATGTTCACTTCAAATATTGAGTGGTAATTTAACAGTTGTATAAAGATTTCTCATTCACTATTACATCACAATCTGATACACAAATTGTCATCTTGTAACTAGTTCTAATCAAAATACTGAATTCTTTCTAATTCAAATAATAAGGGACAAGGTAGTTGAAATTATAATTGTTTTTCTTCCGAAGAACTAGTTTTCGAGACAATCCAATTACAAAAATAAAAGTTTCATAATCAACAATAAGTCTGTTCGTAATAATAATACCACTCACTAGTGATGATCGTAACAATTATGAATTCGTTACAAACACAATGATACATCATAATTTTACCTACTATCTACTTCTCCATTGAATCAAATCATATAATATTTGATTTACAACAACTAATCAATCTCTACATCGTACCAACTGCATATTCAGTTTTTTCGTAGCAAGGATAACATTTATTTGACATCTTGACTACGTGTTAATCAATCAAACACAGTTATCATCGTTATATGATTCGACTATTATTGGCTGATATATTATTATATGTCACTAATCGAGATTGCATGGTTTTATAAGAAATTAATTTTCCCAAAAAATAAAACTTATCATTAAGATGAGATACTGTGTCACACACAAAACATACTTGAACCTAATCACCTAATTCTCTTATATCACGAGAAAACTTGTTTCAAAACATATTTAGATTGTACGTGAACTGGTCTAGAGATAGCCATCAAGAAGTTACCCACGCACATAGTTAATTGATTAACTTATCGAATCAATGCTTAAATATTTCACGAGCAGTCGAGTGATGAACTATTTTGATTATTGTTTCAATATTTTAAGGACAATATCGATTATTAGCATAATTGTATAAATACGCATGTTTTATTGTCTATTTTTGATTCTCTTAATAATTGCTCTCCAACGTCTCCCGTCTTCTTATTTCTGAACGGTTGGAGTCTAACGTTCAGTGTTGTCATTCGTACAGTGGTTAGGCTTTACTCAAGTATAGAATGTAAAACTGCTCACTAATGACTCAAGTTCATAACATATGATAAACATATGAACATGCGGAAAAGCTTTTACTAACAAAACTGTATTGATATGCATAACTTACTTTACCGAATGCTTCGAAAAACATTTTCTTTTCATGCAAACCATCCATTTTATTCTTCATAATTTCTTCTTCGTATTTCTACGACACAAATTTGACTCATTAACTTCATTCTGTTACTTTTTAATTATACTGAAACAATGATCTTAATACCGTTAATGTCTGTAAATAATGAAGTTTGCTTCACAATCACACTAGATCAAACTTTCTTCGAAGATAACGAGACCACATTCCACTGAACATTGAATCATTTTTTAAAACTATGTTCAATGCTAGATTACTAGTACATTTTATTGTATGTGACAGAAAACTAGCCATGAATCAATACCTACATTCTACTTGGTGATTTAGAACAAACAAAATAGTTCATAGAAATAAGTAATAATTTAATCACATATTCATGATATTTCAAGAGTAGAAATACAATATAACCTATTCCAAATATATAAGGTTCAAAGACTTTAACAATTTTTATTGCCTCTCAACAAAATATCATTTCAAATTCAGCTACAAATTACACAGTTGTCACTTTCATTCAAAATGAAATCTATATCTAATGTTTGTATTGAGTTTGAAATTAATCAATGCCGTTAAAATGCAACTAAAGTATTTTTGAATTTTGGTTGTGTGATACTCACATAGTTAGAGTATTAGTTAGGTAGTTGACAAAAAATTAAAGATATAACATTGATTAAAGTTTACTTACTGAAAATGCTAACATAAGGCCATTAATATCAGCTGATAGTAGCTTCAAATTCTGGTTGATGTAAAAAGCATCAAAGCAGGATAAATTAAGTTGATGTTTGGAAAAAAAAATTACGTTAAGCAATATATGTTTAACGTTCTGAGATTTTAAACGTGTTGCAAATTGATTGAATTCATATGTATGAAAAGACTTTCATATGAAATCGTTTATATAGTACCAATAGCACAAATAAAATCTTCTGGTATCACAGTTTTTGTAGACAGCGCGACAGCCTAAGCGCCCGAAGTGCGATCAGTTTGCAAAATCAGTGACAAACACTGATGG
>CALYCR020003250.1:0-61583 GCA_944470395.2 Schistosoma turkestanicum
AGAAAACAGTGCTCAATCCAGGTATGATTGGTAATGTAGGTTTTAGCAACTCCCGAAATTATATATGTAAGAATTCGAGATTGCTGCTGACCTAATATATACTGAGAAAGTGCTCTTCATAAGGGTGTTCAGTCACTCATTTACAGCATATTATCGTGGTGAATATATCTGCGCCATACTCATTATGAAACTTTACGTAATCAAGTATATCCAAGTATATACGGTGAATTTATGTTCGTCGAACAGTCGAACAGTCAAATAAAACTGTAGATTTGTGCTTATGGAGCTGAAAACAATTTCTTACCAAAAAAACAATCAAGCCAAGCATTGAACCACAACAAGGTTTTTAGATGGATATTTTCCCACGTCATATATAGGTCATCTTATGACAACTCTTTCAGTCCTAAGGCTTACTGCAGGTGAAAGCTAACAGTGCCGCATCTCAAAGTGATGCCGTGAAAAAACCTGCGAAGTCGAATTCTTTGATTTTGTAAAATATGAGGACTATGTTCTACTGACTAGGTCATCTGTATTTCGACCTCGTAAGATGTTGATTAAAAATCCTAGTAATAAAAAATAAACGTGTATTCTGATATTTAGAAAACTGTAGAACGTTCAAGTACCTCAGCTAAACAACTTCAAAAGCGAGCACATCAACCACCTTGTTTGATACAGCTGATTTCATACATCATTTATGTGATGGAGATTGTTCGCTATATAGTTTATATCCTCGCAAAAGTCGTCATTCTTTTGAATAACTCAAATGATCTATAACGCGTTTCAGTTTTCCTAATACGAATAGGAAATTGCACGATGCATGTTGAAATGTACCAAATACCATTAAGAAATCGGTATATGACTCAATGTATAACCTAATGTGCACATACGTTTATTGCATTCCAAGTATACCATATTGTTATTTCTGCATTGATTTTATCTGTAAGATTTTTTATGTCTAAATGTGAAGAATTAAACCATACTGATGCTATCGTTTGAAATAATTTTTTCATGAAACTGAATAACGTGAATCAATATATCATATTTTGACTGGATAAGGACAAAGACTGCGCGGTTGACAACAACGAGGAGTTTTGTAGGTGCGTTAGGCATGGTTGTGTTAGCCACTTCTTTTACTGGTTTATTGACAGGCGATTTTGGTTTCTTAGTTTGGATTGCAGTGCTGATTTTGGGTGGGACCTGTGTCTTTCTCAATACCTCAGAAACTCTACACCGAGAGCAAATGCGCCAGAACTATGGGCAGGGGTGACTCAGCATGAATCCGTAGTACACTTTAGGTACTATAGCGTCACAGTGATCATGTACCTATGTACTACAGAAGTTGCGTTCGAAAGCATGGACACTAAGAGGCGTACTATTGACTGACTGTTTGGGGTTTTTCGCAACCCGTTCTCACGATAGTGGGATTTTCGAAGCCTTATCGCCCCCTTTGGAATATGATTCTAAAAGTTTTCCTGGTTGTTACAGTGTAATCTGTACTAGCGACCTTATTACTTTACCTGATATCAGCGAGATTAAGAGATGAATAACGAGATAATTAGAATACTAGATACATAAAAAAAGGATTTGGGAAAGAAGATGTTCAGTTGTGTACAATAAAACTACAAGGAATAGAGCCTCAAAGTACTCAAAAATTTCAAATATTCCGGAAGTGGATTGTTTCCCGTAATTGGAAGAGAGTCAGTGAGGACAAGTCAAATTCAAAGCGTGCCCGTGACTATCGTTGTAATTGTATGTAGTGTAAGAAGTGGCCTCGTTGTGTGATCATTCGCATTAATATTTACATACAACCAGCAGTTAACAAAGAAATTAATTGGTATAGATTGTAGCAAAATCCGATGGACATTGATGTTGTTGAAAACAAATAATTAAATTTTATAAATGTCTTACGCTGAATCAAATTATGAAACTTAAAGCTGAAAACTTTAATTGAGTTTTAGGTAGGGGGATTATGATCAACAAGTACGTGCGGATGATTCGAAATCTTAAAAAAATAAATCACCTTCTAACCCAATATAGCTCACTTAGTAAATATCATCACTTAGTGAACATCACTTAGTAAATATTTCTTCAGTATTGAGTACTGAATTTTACATTATTTGAATGATCGTGTTCTGCAATCATTTCACTCCATGAAAAATAAAAATAACTTGTACATACCTATATGTGATGATGATTCGAGGAATTTCACAATGAAACGTGAATCATCGATTCCTATGCTTGAAAAACCGTCCGTACTACGTGACCTCATAAAGTGTCTCTAGTCAAGCCTAATTATAATAAGTATCATCATTGGATTGGCATATTAGTCACCTTGTTTCATTGACACTGACGTGAACGCAGACTTATTCAAGCCAGGTATTGGAAATTGACAACTGAAAATGTTGACATTGCTGAAGTACAGAAGAAAATGTTGTGCGATACCAGTATATATGCTATTTATCTCTACTGTATCATTCATTTAGCTTATTATCATTTTAAAAGATATCAAAACGCTAGTAGCGTAAGCAAGTCAGTAGCCGCTAAACCTAATCTATGCTATTCGTTACAAATCAACGTTTCTGTACTTAAGTCTACCGTAATAAAACTTAAAAAGTGTTATTATTTACTCTGTAGTTTAGTAATACAACAACCAAATTCTACGGAATCCAGCCTACGATTGTCAATGTTGATTATTCAGAAAATTTTACATTCAGTCTAACAGTACTCCGTTCAAAACATTTCCTGCTAATCAGAGTACACCGATAAACTTGTATTATGTATTCCATCGTCGATATATTTTTCCGCAACCTTGAGGCATTACCAGTACACGATTCAATTTGCATTTTTCGACTTACAATCGTAACGAAATGCCTCATCACGTTTTGTCATGTTCCGTTCATTATATTCATTTATTTCTATGAACCAGTTAACTCATCAGGTAACCAAAATAAAAGGTGCCTGTTAAATTGTTTAATGATAATTCAGAAACTCGATATTGTCAATCCAAATGTTCACTGAACAGTAATATAAGAATCCTCATTCTATAAATAACTAGACACAGTAAATGTAGAATCCTTTTTCAGAAGATTCATTTTAGAAAATCGTTCCGCGTGTATACTTGTAATATGTTCTTATGGTTTCATTCTGTCGCCACAAGAGTGATCTTGGAACAGCAATTGATAGCATAGTTTTCCGAAACGGAAAATAAGTGGATCGGACTGGTAAAAGAATGTTCATCAAAAACAAACTTTCTGCAATTGCGGAAGCAGCACTGAGAAAGGCTAAGGACACAACAGCCTTAAATGTCACTACAAATATATTGAGTTTTGAATTTAAGGGCGGCGATTTACCAAACTGTCGAAATTTCCTGTCACAGGTGGATTAAAAAGAACTGAATGAATCAACCAGGATTCTAAGAAATCCTCGTTTGATGACGAGAATACAGCACATAAATTATTATTATTATTATTATTATTATTATTATTATTATACCATCGATATTGACAGAAAAGACAACACTTTTTGTTAAGAACTGATATGAATCAACTTTTTGATTATCTGACTCTTCAAATTGACTGACAAATCTTTTTCAAATGAAGGAAAATCTAAAGATACCCTGAGAAACTAATACCGAAGTGGGATTTTCAACATAATTTTCTGTTTTATTAGGAATTTTGTTCATGAAAAATGATTGATCTTTTGTTTACAATCGATTAGTTCAACACTAATTTTAAAATAATTTGATGAATATCTAAGCTTCATCAGTGTACGTTGCTAATCAGACGGTCATTCATTTACTTGCATTTTATGGCCAATATTTTTTCTGCTTGGCCTTGTTACGGCATGACGGCATTTGTTAATGTTTTGTTAAGCTCGCATCTAATACTTATCGTCTCAGTGACTTGATGAGAACATCCATAACTTGAGGATAATGAATCATTACATATCACTTGTGTAGCACTATCTCATGAGTCCTGCAGTGGTTTTATTGCGAAGTATATAATTCCACTCCATAATTTGACATATTGAATTTAACTACATTTCAAATGAATGGAATGATGTCACAGTGGTATCAATGCAACTTCTTTAATTTTATTACTTCACCATACCGTCAGCAAAAACGTTATTAGGGAGGTTTTAATTAACGTTGATGCACATTTCAACGTGAGACAGTATGATACACAAGTTCATTGTTATGAAAATATGTTTTCTTCGAACTGCTAGATTGTTTTTATTCGCTAATAATTTAGCTTTGGTTGATATATTATTTATCATGAGCAGTTACCACAAATATCAGTCAAATTATATACTGTAAATAACAGGCAATTCTGTTTGAGGAGATAAATATTGTGCGTGATTGCTACTAAACATATTACCGTCAAACAAGCATGGTAGGGCAAATAGCGTTTTCAAGCCCTTCCTGTTGAGTGTCAGTTCTTATTTGTAAATAACGTCCATGCACATGTCAATGTGAAACAGTATGATAAACTATTTACCTTGTATGAAGATGTGTATACTTTGAACTTCTTTATTTCATTTTGAGGAGATAAATGGTGAACATGATAAAGTTTAAGCTTATAACCGGCAACTGTGCATAGTAAATCAACTTGTGTTTTCATACCTTCTACGTTCTCAGTCATCTATTTGAGTTGTTTCTCCGACTTTTCATGTAAGTCTGTCTAAACTTTTCAGTATGATGCGTTACTTGCTGCATTGCTTTTCCTAAGTTCAGGAAAGTTTCAAATGACAAAATATTTCGTGACACAGTTAAATGAACACTTTGTTGTTTGTCCTATTGTTTCACTCATCGTTAATCTTGTTAATTCAATACAAAAGGATGACCTCCTTCAAACCGAAACCTGTCTACAACTAAATAATCTAAATTCAATGAGTTATCAAATGCGAAATGGACAACAAGGCTGCCGTCGAATTTCAAACTCTCATCAAGTTTTTCCGGGGAATCTTCTTTGGATATGAATCAGTCAGTCAGCTATGATGATTCGCCTCATTTTCTGTAATCTCTGAATTGTCGCGTTTCATAATCCACATAGACATTTGCATCCAAATACAATACGTGTTAGTTACATAAGTGGTATTTAGATGACTTATTTTTAGATAAGTATTTTCTCGTCGCCAGTTGAAAAATGATCATGAAGACAGTTTGACACAATTTTCAACAACACATTGAGCAGACAAAACTATACACAACACGATGCATTTTTAAATGTTAAGGTTACTCTGTGAGTAACATGTTCAGCGAACATACACAATAAGTCTCGAAATAGCTGATTTTTTTACCCACTGAATTTCGACGTCTTCAATTTCTTTATCTTGACCATCACATTGAGCAGGATAAGACTCAGTGGCTGTTAAAACATTTGCACTGATCTAAGGTTATTTCAAGAAGATACAACAATCTTCAAAGTACATTACTTACATTTATCATGTCCCGATTGTTGTATAGCTTCTTGAGTATATTCTCAGGATTCTGTTGTAACATCATCATCGCTACTGAATGTATCAACAAAAGAATAAACGGATGTTCAAGCTGGAGCGTGAAATGAAAAAAACTTAAATAATAACACCATCATTGCTACCTCTTTGTCTTAGAGATTGTAAAACCAAGTTTATTACATCAACGTTTCACAGTTTCAGTATCCGCGCGCGAGACTGATGGATACAATTCAGAAATCAGTTGACGTTGACTTACTATGAGACTGAGAATCTATGGAACAAGTGTCAGCTTTTATTATTCTTGTACTTGTTAGGGAACATTGGACTGAGTAAACAGCTTAGTAAGTGTGAAAATGAACTTTGCGATATGAAAGCTTCTTACAATCACAAGAATCTAAATCATTACCGGCGATTGAAGATTTGGCAGTTACGTGAAAGAGGATAGTTCATCAATTTAGTCAGATGTTGCAGATGCCCTGCAGGCACACCATCGTCAAATTTTTAAAATATTTGAAAGTTTGTGATGAAAAAAATTATTGACTTCATCAGCTGATTGCAAATTGTCGTGCTGTGAATCATCGAGTTATGTTCAGTGATGGATATGTTCAATATATTTTAGGGTCTATAAGATGATTTTTAGTGAAAATCGGAGTAGAATTCAGACAAATATATGACAAATTATGGTGTATTCAATACAGTATTATTCAAATAACGCTGATCAACATAACAGAAAACATTTAAATTTATTGAGGTAATACATAAACAAAGAAGACTGAGACATCATCCATACTGTTTTCGATGTTCACCGTGCTATTATTTAAACAATGGAATAAATAGTTAACATGGAATTGTGAATTAATCAACAGTATCAATAACTCGAATGAAGACACGAATCCCATATACAATATAGACTATTCTTCTGCTTCTCCGTATTTCACCAATTATTACATGGTCAGTGAAGTCATCTGTAATTGTAAAGTTGAAAACTGTTGATTCTAACAATTACAATTTGAACACGTCATTATCAGTTTATGAAACCAAACATAAATAGAGATGAACTGCAAATTTTCGTGTAATTTCACATAATCAAAACAATCAAATGACAAGTGAGGTTTTTGGTTTGATCATTTTATCAATCAAAATTTCTTACGATGAGATCAGTCTCATGAATATCCAGGTGACTGATGAAAGAAACAAACGATAGATCAACGGCTCATTTTTCAATATCCAATAATCAAGTGTTTGTGATGAGAAATAAGAACTGACGAAAATTCATCTCTCGATCACTCGTCAATATTGAAAACCGTCATCATTTGAGTGATTATCTACATAACTCTTATTTAAAAATCTGTCGTGAATAAGGCTGGTCTTTGGTTGTATAATTTCAGCTAATGCTTCATCATTCGATACATTCCATTGAAGCTTTGGTATTTATATATTTAAACTAACAACATTTTGCACTTTCAAAGCTAATCAAAAGATCAAAGATTCTCTTTGAAGCAAGATGTTCGATAAAGCACAATTTACCTGATATTGGTAAAAGTGCGAGTAACTTACAATGAACATTGCAGCACCAAAACAAATAAACAACGAAAGTACGAATTCAATCTGGAACGAAGAGACAACAATTTCATATTATTTTGTATAAATATCTGATTTGCACTACCTAAAGTACGACATCAATGCTACCTGTCAGGTCAGATTTCATATGAGTCTAATTTCGCAATGTTGACCATATGCAACTACACTTCTCGTTCATTAGAGCTGGTAATATAACAAATAGTCTGACCTCTTTATCATTTATTATTATTCTACTTGGTGGGTACGGTTGACGTAATGTGTACCTCTCTAATTATGACAGGATTTTGTGACGTTGTATTTCATTTGGGCGAGAATTCTAAGGTACCGGAGAAGGATCAGATGCTGAGGACACCGGTAGTAGGCTTGTAATTACCAAAGGTTGAACTTCTATTTTTTGACGGCAAACACCGAGACTACCTTAGGTTCGTTAAGCAGTTTGAAAAGTTTATAGAACCTAGAGTGAGGGATGATAATTTGCGTTTATTATATTTAATTCATTACTGTAAAGCAATAGCAAGAAATGCGATTGAAGGTTGCCTTGTAATGGAACCACGAGTAGGATATAAAAGAGCTAAGGCTATTGTAAATCAGCCCATTGCACAGTCGCATGTGATAGCCCGTGAAACCTTGGAGGACTTGTTTAGAACTGGAGATGCTGACTACAATGATTCAGAAAAATTGACGGAATTAGCGATTAAAATGCAAAACGTTGCTATTACTATGGAAAAGTTGAATTAAATTGCAGAAACAAATTCTCCAGTAACTTTAGAACGGATAGTTAGGCTCTTACCTCTTCGAATGCAAGCCCAGTGGGCAGAGCTGGGAATTAAGTGGGACGTAGAGGAAAGAGAGCCTACCTCAAATGAATCGACGGATTTTATTATGTCTCGTGCTAAGATAGCTAGTAGTAGATTCGGAAGATTAGCTTATTGTGCTAAAACAGGACATGATACGGAAGCTATTAGTCATCTGCTTGCGAGACATGACAATTCTTCAAATGCGTTTACATCGACCTCACACACTGAACTTAAGGTAGTTGTTAATTGTATCAGAAAAGTATACCTTGTTGAAAACTGAGTATACGACCGCAATGATTTAAAACCCCTAGATGCGTATCCTAGTAAGAAGCCGGTTTGTGTCGCAGATAAGATGGCTTTTTTAGGTATGGAAAAGAAAGAAAAAGGCGAAAATGGTAGGCATCAGGATGGATCCGAAGTGTGTGATGATTAAAGCCTCTTAACTGCTCGAAAATCCAGGAACGTTTATTTGAATTTGAGCAAACAGAGGTTAGTGAGATCAGTGAATATGAATAAGGACAAAACAGGATTGACTGGATGGAATAAAGCCTAGGTTTGGAACCCTACACTTAGGGTAATTTATTGGACTCGAACAAGAATTGATTCAAGGACAATAAGTTCGAATGGTGACACAGCACCTCATGTTGCTGATCAATCAGGATTTTTGCGGGCTACTATATCTAGTTCTATAGAGCATCATGATATTAAAGCGGAAGATATTAGCAGCTTAGCGCGTCCTGCTGATGTTTGTGTACGGTCAACAGATGGACAGTTGTATACTGGTCCAAGTAGTCATAGCAACATTGATAGTGTTGGTGTAAGTGGTAGCTTAACTTTAAAGCGGGCATGCCAACTATCTTGCGACTCGTCATTAACTGTGAATAGTCAGAACATCATTGTGGACGACAATAACGTCAAAGTGAATGGGAAACACCATGTATTTATTAAAAGCGTAATTGATGTGAACGATAGTGAAATCACTATAAGTAGTGCTGTTTCGTCGGTTGACGTTGCTAATGAAGCCTTTTCGAGTACCTCGGATCAAGACGAAATTGGATGTTTGAGCGTGGCGAATGTAAGCGTCGGTGGCAATAGCATTAGCCACAGTGATGGCAGTACTGAGAGGGCCAACATTGGGTATCCTAGGTGCAATGAGGACTCATCTAGCTTTGATGGACATGCTGTTGTGTTGAATATGCAGCAAGAGGAATCGAGCACGGAATTGTCCACCTGTCGCACTCCACCATCATTGACCTGTACTGCAAGCTTCGGGATGAGCACTACCAACAGTGATAAGAAAGAAGAGGCTAAGAGCATTCCTAGTAGGGAAAGCAATGTTGATCGAGTAGAGTTAGCCAAAGTGCATGAGTCGACTGGATGTCATGAGAAGTGCACTGCTGCTTGTACAGATGCGGCTACTAATGATAATAGCATTGATGATACTCCTGCGAGTAATAGTGATCGAGGTAAGTGGAAAGACTCTCATCGTCGTCGAAATGATCGTACGTTAAGCTCACATACTGCTACCCAAGCTATGAAGCATACGAAACGACATGATGCTACTATTATTAAGAAGCGTAAACTCCGTTCTCTTTCGGATGCTATGACTAGCAATGGAAATAGTAGTAATCAGAATCTTAGTAGTGACAGCGATAGTAAAGAGACAGAAAGTGTTAGCAGTCCACCTATAGTGACTAGTCGATCAACTTAACCGAACGGACCTTCTTGTGTTTTGACGTCATCGGACCTTGCCGTGAATGTTAGGTTGATTGAAGATACACTAGGTTGTGTAACTGTAAGTGCTCCTACTTCGGTTGACTGTCAGTCAAGTGATGGTGAGAAGGAAGTGTCTGATGGTAACAGACAGTCTACAGTGTTGCATGATAACGATGCCATTGATGTGCATATGTCTTGTGTCTCTGAAACGGAACATGAAGAACAACAAGTGATTTTATCGGTTTCGAATTGTGACACTAATGCTGTTCTTTCATGTAGCGAGATGAGTTATACAAAAATGGTAGTGTTCCACTATGCGGATGCTAGTGCAGACCGAATCGACGCGACCTGTCTGACACAATGGAATCATGATGACGATGATAATAATCACGATGTCACTGATGTGACAAATGAGTTGCCGACGATGACTAATGCTGATCATACCTCCTCTGTATCAGGAGATGGAGATTTAGATATTGGTCCCATGCTATGACGCTTAAAGTCTTTGCGAGACGAGGAAATATCAAAATTGCATATTTTCTATGTGTTAAGAACTTCTGTTGATAAGTCAGCATCACGGACTTCATTGTATCTGCCGTTCGGAGCAAGTGGTGGTGGAATGACGACTCATCCCGATGATATGGAATGTAGTTCCCGGATAGGATATGACCAGCTTTACGACGTGTTTTACATGTTCATGTGGGTTAATTGGATAAGGTTTATACTACCGTTAGGTCATGCTACGATAGATAGGGGAATCAATGGCCTGATGGTAAGGTACGGTTACATTGTTAGTTTGATAGGTCATATTCATGTTGGAGGGCGAGTAGGCGTACTGCTGTAAGTCCTCCTCGTTCTACCGTTGTGGATTAGAGGAAGAGAGTAGACCCTAATTTGAAGTGTCAGAAAGGGCTTGTTTTGCATTGAGGGATTTTGCGGGTAGGTGTAGAATCTTGTTTGAATGTTTTGTTTTTTGGAAAATCCCTCCATGTTTATATATTTGTGTTATGATATGACTGACTCGTTCTGTTGAAATTTTGGTACTCTAATTGATTCCATTTTAAGATTTTATCATTGTATATTGTTATCAAATCTATATTTTGTACTTATATTGAAGTTTTTATGTTTGCTTCTGAACTGTAAACATGTTGTTTAAATATGATATAATATGTCTACAGCCACATTTTTGGATTTGATACTGTTGCGGTTGGATCTAGCATCACTTATTGTTTTTGAACTCGGATACTCATCAGAGTAATTAGGACTTGGAAGGTGTATCAAAAGTCAGGTATTTGTTTGTATTTCCATTTTTCATATAAATAGACCGTTTTCTCCTAGAATTACTGTGTTTTGATAGTGGACTAGGAGAGGGGTGCGTTCGACTTACACCTACTGGAAACAAATTCGACTGCTACGGTAGAAAATTCATCTACAAAGATCGCTAACTCGGATGACACAGAAGCAGCAATAAGGTGTTCACACCAATGACCATATCGGTACAGTAATCCAACACCGAATATCCAAATTATCAACTAATAAGTAAACAAGTAATGCGTATGTTTTTGACAAACAGAATTTAAAAGCAGGCAACTTGGAGAAAAGTAAAGTAAGAACGACTGGTCGTGCGTTTTTCTCGATTTTAAAGCCTAGCTGTTACCAGTTCAAACATCCTATTTCGCGTTAAGTGATTTTTGCGGATAAGCCTAATAATGAAACAAACACAGCACAATCGAATTCGAGAAGCAATGTAAGCCAAAAACCAATTGATGAAGAGAAGCCACCATGGTTTTGAAGATTTATTCAACAGAAAATTGAGTGCTCCCAGGCAAACATAAGGATTAGCGGAATGATACGGACAAAACTGTGTCACTTCAGTGCTTCGCTATAGAGAAATCATCGGAAAAAATACGATGGATTATTTCATCAAGGCTTTATTTTTCTGTTCATGAGTACTCACCTGAAGCACGCTGATTGTCGATTTTTCACTCATCATCTTCATTTGTCTATTTTACTTTTCACAGTTAAACCTTACTCCCAAATATCTTAGAATGATTTACATACTCAGAGAAAGGTTTTCAAAAGATACTGTCATTATGAGTGAATGGTAATGGGTATACAAACGGAAACATGATTTGATAAGTTATATTATTGTCTGCAGCTGTCGAATCAAAGTCGTGAATCAAATGTAGTGAACAAGAACGCAGGTGGGGCAACGGAATTGTATTTAACGAAAATTACAGAGTTACTCAGTAAAATCTTAAAACCATATCGTAAATCGTTCATTTGCAAAAGATCAGTTCATCCTATGGAACTGGACTGTTCCTGTTGCCAAACATCTATCCATTGTCACTAATCATGCGTTTCATACGAATTCTATTGTTTTCTAACTCTTCCTTTCTTGATCTTCCCCCCATATTATGCTACCAGACTTTACGTTGACACTCACGTTATATACTACTTATAAGTAGTTCGCACCACAGCACCACACTCGTCCCCCCTTTTAATAAGCTGTCGTCGTAGTCTTTCTGATCTCCGTACTGCCGTCTTCTTCATCAGTGTTTGTGGCTCGCCCTCTTTGCGCACTTGGAACCACCTTTGGAGTACACTGGCATTCACGCGTTTCCGTCTGTTTCCTTTCTGGATCGTATACACTGCGCCGCGCCTCTCGGTGACGACGTACATTCCCTCCCACTTCGGGATCAGCTTACCTGACCCTGGCCCTCTTCCTGAGGTATATTTCCGTTCTCTACACTTCACCAGGTCTCACACATCAAACGGTCCCCAGTTCTTTTTTTCGTGCTCTGACTTCTCCATGTCTGATGTTTATTTCTCTCTCACATTCCTGATTGCTTGTCTCCGCTCTGTTCTCAATCTTGTTGTATTCCATCTCTGTTGTTGCGGCCAGGTTTTATCATGCGTTGGTAGTCTCGGCCGTCTGCCGTACATCAGCTTTAACGGTAACTTCCTGGTTGTTCCCTGTGCCGAGGCACGATGTGCTAGCAAGAATAATGGAATAAATGCAAATGGTCTACATTTTACGTAATGACATCCATTAACACGAGTTTGAGATATAAATGATGATAAGTATCATATTCAACTAACCGTAAAAATAATAAAAATGTTGTTCCATGGATTTGCACAGTGTAAACCCTTTTTGAGAATAATGATGACTGTGAACAAAAGTGCTATCAATCTATAATGGATAAGTAAAGTGAACAAAAAAATAAAGTGAAGTAAATTTCGAGTGTCATGAATGTCTTATGAAAAATATAGCCAAAAACTAGCTGCAATCAAAATAAGCTAAGGTTTCACTAGCATATTGGCAAAAACAACTAAAATGGATGACAAGGACAACATACAGTGAATATCATGAGACTCATCACATTAGTTCTTATAAAAATCTTGATAAAATAAAATCTGAGCACTTTTTATATTGATCCTTCAACGTGATCTCTGTGAAAATTTTATGCAGCCTAATTTATTGCCAATAATGTGTGACGCATGAGAGGAATGTACTTGATTGACATTAAAAGAAATAATGTCGTCAAGTTTAAAAAGTTTCATTACTTACAATAATATGAGAATAGACAAATGAACCATATAGTACCAACAGTCATAAATCAATCTGTAACGTGGGCGGTCAGTAAACATAAAATACTTTCAAGCACGAGGTAAAATTGCAAGTGTCGTTTTCCGTTTTAATTTTCAAAAATAAAGCGGATGCTTTAGAAATCATGGTTAAAATATTTTGATTGAATGAGGTCGATAATTCCATATTAAACTGAATCGGCAAAGTAAAGCAAAATGTTATTATATAGCTCACACAAAAATATCAAAAAATTATTTTTGACATTTAACTTTCGCTGTTGAGTGTATATTTGCAACTAAACATCCATGTACATGATTTTAGGAAAAGGAAAGTAGTTTGACATCGATGTTCAATGTAGTGTGTGAAGCATTATCATTGGAAAGCGGCCCATCACTGTTTCATACAACTATCCATCTAAACCTATTCCTATTTATCAATTTCCATACATCTCTCCATCTATTATTGAATCTATGGATCTTTAAACCTATCCATATACGAAACGTCAATGCAGGTCAGTGTACTAATACCATGAAGTCAATAATTCCTTGAATGAAATCATGAAACATAAAACTGGAGTTATATAATTATTTTAAAGTTAACAAACTCACATCATTCATTAACAGGGTTCACATTACACGACTATGTATAGTCAAATTCGTCAATACGTGAACACAATTTATGTATAAATATATATATATATATATATATATATATTGATAACTGTGAAAATGAAACTTGAAAACTCGGTTTTCATGATTTTAAGTTTTATTTTTCAATTAAGAAAGTGAAAACTGATTAGGTTCACCGTATATTCTACCTGAAACTTGCTGTGATATCTAATCGATGAGAAAGCCACGCACATTGTGGATCGATGAACTGTTTGAATAATGTTCAAAATATTTAAACGACATTTATATGATTGTATAAATACGCATGTTTGATTGTATATTTTTGATTCTGATAATAAGTGTTCTCCGACATCCTCCATCTTTTTATTTATGAACGAATGGGTCTAACGTTCGGTTTGTCAATTAGTACAGTGGTTTCGCGTTACATCAAGTAGAAAACATAAAAGTGGCAACGGAGTGTTCAACGCACAATGTCGGTTACCCTTGAACAGAGAGAATCTTTATTAGAACGTCAAGGAAAACGATATGAACAGTTCCAGGAACGTATGTTGGAGTGGTTCATGAAACAAATGAATCACAGAGGTCTTACCGATGACTCATATAATCCACAGAGAGACTCGATAGGTAATACCATTCATGGTGGTGGCCTTGCTGGTGTGACTTTTGAGTCTTGGTTCAAGAAGTATAAGGATTTGTTCAAAGTCGACCTCAACAAACTTGATGACGCCACCAAAGTCAGAATCCTCTTGAGAAATCTTGGCACAATCGAACACGAACGTTATAGTAATTTCATCCTCCCAAAGAACCCACGAGATTTCTCTTTTGATGCTACAATTGAAACGCTGTGGCAAATCATCTCTGAACAGTCATCTCCCTTTGATATTCGTTATCAATGCCTCAAAATAACCAAGTCGAATGAAGATGACTGGGTAAAGCACGTCGGCTTAGTAAATCGTGAATACAAACGATTTGACTTATCATCAATGACGGAAGATCAGTTTAAGTGCCTTGTGTTTGTGTGCAGCCTACAATCTCCCGAAGATGCTGATATAAGAACCAGAATCTTAAGTAAAATTGAACAGTGCCCAAACATCTCGCTTCAAGAAATAACTGCAGAGTGCCAGAGATTAGTAAATTTGAAGCATGATACCTCCATGGTCGAAAACAATGGCCGTCCATCATACGTGCACGCTGCAAGTGAAAAGAAAAATTCCGGCTCACAAAAGCATAACAAGAGCACAGACAACTAGCCCTTATCTCCATGCTGGTCATGTGGAGGTTGGCACTACAAGAAGTTTTGTCCATACAAAGAAAATTTTTGCACTAAATGTCACAAAAAGGGTCACAAAGAAACTCGATGTTGGACAAAAACTCGCTGACATTACTCCGCGAAAGTTGATTCCAAGAAATACAGTTTTGGTAAGCCAATAAACCGAGTATTGATGTCTCATAACTAGACGAGAGTTCACCAAAGAAGAAAGTATGTGACATTGGATATGAATTCACACTGTATCCGTCTTCAACTTGACACAGCATCTGATATCACCCTTATCAGTCCATAAACTTGGGAGAAAATTGGAAGACCTACAGTTCACCAAACGAACAAACTAGCACACAGCGCATCTGGTGACAAGTTAAATACTGTTGAGGACATATTGTGCACTGTTTCAAAAAATGAGGCAAACACGGGTGCAACTGTATACTTAACTAAGAACCCAGACGTTTATTTATTTAGGTTGGATCTCATGGATGCATTAAAACTAACAGACCATTCTATCAACGACATCTGCAGCCGGGTAAGAATCAATAAACCTTTAGAGTCAAGTCTCAGAAATGCCATTATGAAAAGGAATCATCATGTGTTTTCGGAAGAGTTAGGCGAATGTACGAAGGCTAAAGCACTATTGACACTCAAGTGGTGAAGTACAGTGGTTTCGCGTTACATCAAGTAGAAAACACAAAACAACTATTCCGACTATTGCCTGATAATCAAGCAGATACTAAAACTAAAAAATGCCTGTATATAACGTACTAGGGAGGATCAGAAAACATACAGTGCAGATCATGTGAGACATAACAAAATTCATTAGACACAGCATGGAATTCTGTTTGTATATTTTGATGATATATAAATTTGTAAAATAACTTGTGAGATTTACAACATACATTACAATTGAAATACTAATATTCTTTTTGATAGATGAATAATGGTTTCTTTGGAAATCGATAAGTTTACCACTTCTTATAAAGTAACTAGTTGATTGAGATGATTAAGATTCGGATCCAAATCAGACATTTTGCGAGTCATCTGCGTGTATGTTGGCTTGGCCTAGAATATAAGTCTATATGCTGACGGTTAATAAAAACCGGAATCTCTATTAAGATGGCTACCAAACTTCACGTCTGCCAAATATTTGATTTCGCAGTTTGCATTGAAAAAATTGTTTGTCATCATTTATTTTGGATTGTAGGTGACTTCTAAATGTAAAATTGCATCTTTTGGGTTTCTTTTCCATCACATTTTTTCTGCATGAGATCCACCGTGTGCAAGAATGATGCTTGACTGATATGAAACGTTCACTAAAGTCAGAGTGTGAGTAGACGATAACCGTGGTATGGTATTTGATGCGAGATACCGTCTCTGTAATCTTGTCAACTGTCGTAAGATACATTTTAAAAGATGAAAATTATTGTTTACCGATGTCGGTCTTCACCAAAAGCTAATTATACGGCAGTTTATCGTGCATGACTCAGCTGTTTGGTCCATGATACCAACTCCGTATCACGAAGTTTACTTTTGAAGGCAAGCCGTAGTGACTGTATACAGTCATCCCGTTCACGAAATTAATTGCTTTTCCAGATTCGACTCGAATGAAGAAGCGTTGGTTCTATAAAAATGAGTGTCTCATAATGATCCATAGATTTATTTATATTTAGTGGATTCCTGATTTCTGATGAACAAGATAACTCATCAAAGAACGCTAAAAACCATCTCTGTTATATTGCAGAAACGTTATCCTGAAAATCCAGAAACTGAATCCTTATGATCATTGAAATTAAATAATTACTTCTTATTTCTTAAATCACATTTCTAAAAGCAGACAAAAACTATAAACTGCTGTAGAATTTCATTGGCTTATGTATTGGAAGTTTATGTTGATATCACATAATACATACATGAGTGCCTAATTTCAGTGCACTGTTTCGTCTATCGAAAATTATAATTTTTCTCAGTGAGAGCTAATTAAATGCCTGGATCAAGAACATTAATCCGTTATCGATCAACATCTAGGCTTGTTTACCTTTATATTTCGCAAAAACTGATTTTGGTAATATTGGGACCATTCTGTCTCAAGGCTTGCTGCAGTTTCAAGCTACGAACGTCTCATTAAAATCTTTGCCATGTGACGTCCCGGTTACGGAAATTATTAGGACTTTTTTCTACGAAGTATTTCTTCTGTATCATAGTTCGACCACGTTAAAGCTTCACTTCGTTATGAAATACGTTTCATACAATCTGTTGCAAAATGTAGAGCGTTTGATTACCCATGTGACCTTAACATGTTTTCAGACAAGGCGAATATTCTTTCACACTTTTTGAATTAGCTAAGCCTCATTTAAAACCTTGATTGTTGGTAAAAGTACTAAAGAACATAATAATTCGAGACGTTTTGTTACCTTATTATAAAGCCTCCATTTAATGATGTCAGAACCAACGTCATTTCGCCCTCCTATCCTAGATAAACAATTATGTAGAACATATTAGGCATACGATTGAAAGCTGAAGACCCTACCCTAAGTACCACAGTTCACACTCCATAATAAATAAAAACAAACAGACGTTTTGAAGTTCAGTTGATCATCAGTATGCTCTAATAAAAAGCATTTGATACCACTCATCTTTTAAAGCTTTCATTGTATGACATCTGAACTACCGACATTTCAGCTTCTGTCCTCTGAATAATAATTCCGGGAAATTAGGTTTATGAAAAATTTAAATGTATATTTTCGGTCTTTGAGATTATATTTCACAATGCACAATATGCAGGGACATGTTAACACAAGGAAATTCAATTATTCATCAGAAACTCATTATCGATTGTTCATCAAACCCAAATAAATATTCATATAACATGAATCTAGGAAATAAATTCTTTGTTATTTCGAGGGCGGCGATCAGGAGGTTTACATTATTTCTTTTGACAACAGCTTTTGAAAAATTTCTAATTTTCCAGAGGAACGAAGATATTTTTTTCAGAAATTCTTTCAATATTACAGTTTCGGTAAAAGTTGTGGTGAGTAATACACACAACTTTGAACAAAGGTGGTTTGAGGTGAATTATCGCATAGAAGTTCCCAACAGATAGAAGGATCAATAAACCAAAGATTAGGATAAAATTAAACTGTACTGAAGACTAGACGACATATGAGAAGAAACATACAGATTAATATGTGAAGTGCATGCGCGTTTGCAGGAAATGATGCATGTATTCTCTCATTAAACTAACAATAATCATATTAGTTGAAACAACTGCATCCGACCTGGAAACCTTTCTTTATAACAATCAAGCTTTTGTCACATTCATGCATTTCCTTACTGACATATTTTGGAACCTACTGTGAATACTTGCTTTCAGTAAATTTTTATCAATCCAACTAACCATCACTGAAAATTTGTTACGTAACTTGATAGGCCATGATGTCGAAATAACTGGTTCTAAATTTATATTGCGAATTTGCAAATATTTCGTCCACACTGTGACGTCACATCAGAATAAACTCATAACAGTTGACCCGTTCTTTACGTAATATAATAAGTCCATATGTTTGCGCAGTTCCCACTAACTTATAGACTTCCGATTTCAATTGCTTGTCTTTGCCTTTTATGATTAGCATGATAATAGAAAATGCTGTTTCGCAAAATCCGGTTATCTTGGAGATAGACACTGTAGTGCCTCCACATATATTCCAGTCCTCTTACATCTAACTTGGTTAAGCCCTTTCGATTAATTTATTTAACCAAGCCATTTGTATAGCAACAACTCATATGTACCATTGGTATTTTTTATTATCTGCTATGTATGAGCTTGTACGACTGAGCATTGCTTACGCTTACGCACTTACTCTTCCTTTTCGCTTTAATGTTAATCTCGTAATATTCCCATGAACTCACATGATTTGTATCGCTTGCTTTTGACCTTGTCAATCATTCGTCGCTTTTATTCATGTGTGTGCATACCTATTTCGCTTCTCATATGTCTGTCTTATTATTGTCTGACTATATATTCTAAGTCATGCTCAATCTCTTTGAGTTGGCTCACTAGCCTTCTCCTATTTGCTTCATTCATTTGCTCGCATTGTAATCCAAAGAGTTGACTCTTAGCCTTCTCCAATTCGCTTCTCTGCTATCCTTATTGTGGTGTGCCTCGAATAAACGTATACGATACTTGGAGTTCATCTTCTGATTTATAAATCCAGCATTAAGAACACGCAGATGCATCGACACACCCCAACACAGCTAGTGGATTCCATTAGCCTCATTATATCGAAAGAAGTAGGAGTGATCCGGTGCCTAATATAAACTTTGACCATCAATTTTGTTAACAATTTTCGACCAATAAATAAATATTTTACTGTCGTTTTGTACTTCCAAGATTTATTCTGCATTCGGAAGTTGTTGAGGCTCACAGTTACATTACTTATGACGGAAACATCAACAACAATTGATTCGAATTTCAGTTCGTAATGAAGGGGAAAACATTACCCAAAAGCATGTGTGAATATATTTTCATCATGTTAGATATTTCAGCAATACACATGAACTGATAATAAAAGATAATGCTGTTGGGATATTCATCCAATATGCCAAGAGATTCGTTGATTGATTCCTAATGGTTTATTTATTCTGGGGAATGTTATGGTCGGTTTTGATATCAATATGACTTACTCCAATGTTGTTTCTTATCAGTCGTCATAACTGTCAGTGTCACAGTCTTCGATACTGTTTCCTAATGCATCTAATTTTATAAATACGCAGTATCTGTAATGCTTAGTAATATGTTTCTTCCTGCATTCGTCAATACTGCACTAGAACAACAACTTTATCTAACTTTGTTGGGTTCTGATATATAGCGAATTTGAAGATAGTATATTCTCCGTATTGAAATATCTGAATCTGGACGTCGAGTGGACTGAGTAGCTATGTCTCTGCATTAAAATATATGGAAGTATTATTTACCTGAATTTGTAAATTATCCATCATCATGATTCATTAATCAAAGCCTCTCACTTATATGAAGACTAGAAAATAGACAACAAATAATATGCTGTGGATATCATCATCTGTAATTTCCAAATTTTAAAAAATTAACGCATCAACCATGCTTTTAGCTACATGGATCATTCGAACGTTGTGGGTGACTAGAAGACTATTTGATGTTGCTGCAGAAATGAAAACAGACAAGCAGATTGTGCTTACAATCAGCGAAACGCAATAAACGCGGTTTGGAAAACTGGTACTTCATTTTAGTGGGACTGCTATTATACTCCGATCATTTATATTAACGCGACTGTGAATAACCATGATGATACATGCACTTACCAATTCGATATATGAAAATATATGTGAATATCTGTAATTGTGATATATTATCATGTAGCTAGGTGAATACAGACTTACGTGAATGTTGCTGTTAAATATGTTTTCGATTATGCCCAGGGCATTTTGTTCATTCGATGCCGTTTTACGGTGAAGGGACATTTTTTGTACACATCACTCGATTGCACATCCAACCGTTATAAACTGGCCTATATTTGCATTGATCATTATTCTTTTCTTACAAAATCTACTTAATACAACAGAGTTAATAACGGAAGTAAGAACAGCAAAAATAATTCATGCAACCTAATAGGTAACTTTTGTTTTCGGTAGAATGTTTTTATTGCAAACGTGAACTGACCACTACTATTAAATACTGTAAGCCTGTACAGTAGGAGATAGTTGTCTACCATGTTATCATGGTATATGAACAGTTTCGAATATACTTTCAAACAAAATTTGAACTGCCGCGGCTAAGCAGTCATGTGATTATGTAAAATAAATTTTAGCAAGAAACGCATTTAACGTTTGAATAGACTTGTGATCGATCCGTTTTACATATATAAACGAAAAATAGATTTCTTCGAACCGAAAACTAAGTTTTCTTTGATTGAAACAAATTGAAATACATGTGCACAACACTCTTGTTCACATCTTCTCGAAATAAAAATATTCCTATACTTTATAGCTCCACAAATAGTAATCCCCGGAAAGTGGAAACGTAATTACAAGTAGCCCTGCCTAATCTGAGCATCGGAATTTTAGGTCAGTTTGATATTCACAAGCACTCGACTGTAATAAATCGCAGTCATCATTATTTGACATGTAAATTGTTGCTTGCAATGCAAACTGATATCAAATTTGAGTACAACTCCAGTGTCGACAGTTCTCAGTACAGTGGACAATCGGAGCGATTTTTGAAAGAATGGACATCAATGAGCTTACTGAAGCTTACAAGGTGACATTTATCGGAATACCTGCTTGTTCAAATGCTATGTAGCCGAGTTGATACTCAAATAATTAAGTAAGCAACTGCTTCTCCTAATTGATATATAATTAGATAGAACAGTACAATAAGTAGTTTTTGCAATATGTAGTAATACGATCTATTAGTTCGAATGAGTGAGAACAAATATTTAGCTGGATAATTTAAACTGCTTTCCGGTTTCTTCTTCAATTGATACATATAAATAGATGATTATTACTTATATTTATATAATGATTATAATTACTAAAAGAATGATTTTTTACACCACTTGTTCATGCTATAAATAATTCAATTCTAATAGTTTTTAATGAGTGAACAGTAATATTTTGCTCAATAATTTCAACTGTTATTCGGTTTCTTCTTCAATCCGTTCAGAATTGTTAAGACATTTAAAACGATTATCAGAGATTTCCAAGGTAGGTATACCTAGAGAAATGCACTATTTTCACACGTGAGTACAATAGATATCATATGAATGTAACATGTGCATTGCAGCCGTTCTAAAAGTGTTGAACACAAAATTTTTGTGATACTTATGCACTGATGATTGATACGAGTTCAGATGAATGAATGAACTGTTAAATCATATGTTCATGCTGAAAAAATTCCGTTTTTTCCAATATTGCATTTTGTTTACTGCACATGTGAGGAAATGTCACCAACTCCGAAGGATGAGATTCATGCCTTCAAGAGAAAGTGGAAACATATTGGAGTAAGTTTTGAGAGTTTATTTGCACGCAAACGCATCACTTTTCTCGTGGGCTAAATTATATGACGAACATGAATCACAACATACTCATTAAATAGCAAGTATCCTGTACGTAAAACAGTGAGAAAATCAGGGTGAAGTTGATGCCATATTCGGAATAGATAGATGCCGTCAACCACCACATTGTTTGATTGGGTTATAAATAAAATCATATAAACCTGAACTGAAGAAATTTCCGTCGATACTGACATGGCTTCAGAATGCATGTTGAAGCATATGGAGCGATCCATTTGACAGCTTATCAGTTACATCGATATATCGGTATATCTAGCCTAATAGCTTTGTTAGGCTTAGCACTATTTCGCTCCAAGTTGTCGGAATAGATCTTCAGGTAAATTATCAATCACATAGTTTGAATTTAGAATTATTCACGGACAATTTCTGAAACTTATCAAGTTAAGTTATTTTATTCGAAATAAAGGTTTCACGAACTATGTGAAACGAGATTGTTGAAGGAAGTCAACGCCTTAGTCAGAGGCCTTTTTATATACAATAGATTGTGATGCAGTCTCGAATGTACGACGTCATATTTCGAGAGAAACTGCTGAATCTTTAAAGGCATTGTCATACTTGCATATTGACAATAAGCATCCTTTATTTCGACGTAATTAAACTTTGCACACAACGGTAAAATTATCGGTAGTTTAGTAATTGCATTCAAACAGACAATAGGTTTTTTAGGACAGATATACTTACTGAGTTATTTTGTTTTAAACTTATTTCAGTTTTTTAACGTGCAGCGAAATTTGGAGTTGTTCGAACCACGTGATATGTATTTTATTGTCCTTATAACGACATCGTAATAAGGATGAAATCATCATTGCCGAGAAAATCAGGCTGTTCACATTTCAAACTTCAGTTTCTCTTTTTTTGTTGTGCTTCGATATTTTCAGTAAATAACTAATTTATTCAAATTAGTGAACCGGTTGCAGCTTTAATTGTACAGGTCAAATATCAATCAAAACTAACTTCTGACGATGTTTTGAGCGAAATCAATGTTGTAGCGTAAGAATATATTCATACTACTAGGTTGAAAGTCATGACAAGCCTGATCACACGTGGCAAATAACAATCCGATTCATTGAAAAAATTACAAACAAGCAAAGTTAGATGGAATACAAACTATGCATTTTCGAAGTTTTCAATTTATTCAGTGTTGTGTAATGAAAATGTTATCGGTTGAAAACGGAAATTAATGTTCATAGATTACAATGACAAGCTGAGACGAATTCTCAATACAATCATAAGTGAAAAAGAAACAGGCGAATGGTTTATTTACAAAAGCCATCATACTGAACGGTGAAACGGGTAAGTTATTAAGTTATGAATTCTATGTTTACTACAACTACCTGAAACAACACAATCAAATCATTTTATGTTAGTGAAATGGATGACTCTAAATCACAGGATACTCATTTCAAAATGAGCACGCAAAATGTTTGAGAACGTTTGTGAAAATTGAAATAAATAAATTTCACAATTTACTTCGAATTAAACTGATTAGAAGTAAAGGCAACAGAATGAAATCGACTAGATTGATGAGACAGACGTGTACCAAAATGATAAATTGTGTATAAAATAACTTTGACCGACTGTTAGGAAATAGTATGACAAGTGCAGGTATGAATATAAAACGGTTTGTGTGTGGACAAAATTTCTAACATGTATTAAATGGACATAATTATGTAGATTTGTCTATAG
This sequence comes from Schistosoma turkestanicum, assembly GCA_944470395.2. NCBI lineage: Eukaryota > Metazoa > Platyhelminthes > Trematoda > Strigeidida > Schistosomatidae > Schistosoma > Schistosoma turkestanicum. The sequence goes on from CALYCR020003250.1 coordinate 23,823, forward strand.
ATTCTGATGATGTAATAAAACTGTGAAATAGTCATTTTCTAAGACGCCTTTCCACCATCCGATTTCGATAGGGTGATATTCGTCAAAGATTATCTTCATTTAGTTTTTGGAAGTAGGGTGGCAGCTCCACTGGTGGTAATGTTGGTCTCAAAATGTTTGAATGTGTGGTAAGCAAACCATTTTTCGTGAACACGTAACGCGTGAAATCGGCGTAAATTCGGAAACATAGAGATCATTGAAACTCTGTTCTGGAAGTTGGTTGGTCTTCGTTTAGATATGGAGTCTAATATTCAAAAAGGACCGCTTTCGGAAGTCTCGAAGGATGCATCGAAACACATCAACCAAATATGTTCAAATTCTATCAGTGATAGCGGTTAACGTTGCCAGAAAGAGAATAATACAGACTAGAATACAGAAGACAACTTCATTACCACATCAAAGATAGAAGATCTCGAAGAGTCCCAGTGCAACCTTGGCATCAATCTTCTTTCAAAACAAAGGACACAGTGTTGTTGAACAGAATGGTATATTCGGTATACGAATCACTTTTGGACGAGCGGGCTGTATTCCATGGGGATCAGTCATGTGCCTAGCAAATTGAATTCTGTAACTCTCAACGGAATGAAATTCACCACTCAGTTTCAAACGATCGACAAGACTACAGTAATTGATTGCTTGAACTCTATGAAATATGTAGGCTTAATGAAAACCATATCTTCGCTATGATTTTTATATATATATATATATTTACATATTTATATATATATACATTTATATATATATATATATCTTTAAAATATTTATCGTTGATTGAAATTTTGGATATGAATTCATGACTTAGAGTAAATGAACTTTCATATAGTATTATAATTGATCTCGATTTGTGTATATTTATGCAATCGCCTCATTGCTATTTTTTCTCTTTTTGTAATTGCTGTTCTCTGGAGCCTATCGATAGTGACAAATCCAGAAGAATTGTACCATATAGACGCGCTTGTACTGTTCACGGCTTGCATCAAACTGACATTTCCAAACAAATTCACTACTGAATTATGCAAACCATTTGAGAAATCTACTGTGTACCTTACCTATTAGTACTCGCTCATTGAAAATGTGTCTGTATCAATCTGTTCCTGTCATTGACACGGGGTAAATGTGTTTTCAGAAACATTACCTCTCTCTTCTAGTTATCCTATCAGTGATGAATATTGGAGTAAATGTGGTAGAATTTCTGACAATTTGATGTTGCCTGTTTTCTGGCATGAATTTCGTTACACACTGTTATATGAGAATAAATATATCATTGGTATTATTATTGAACGTGTCTTCTTGTTAGCCACATCAAACACGCAAACTTTGAAGAAAATATTTGAGTGGCTGAGTAACAATTATTAAGACCGTTGGAAGTCAGTTGAAAGTACGCACCCGGGAAAACATAATATTGCTCAATCTGACTCAATGTTGTATAGTTTGTTTATAATGTATTGTACTAACATTGAACATTTACACCCGTAATCAGGAAGTTAGGCGTAACTGCCGAATGACAATATCTTTGAAATAAATTGAGCGAAACGAGGCTGGAAAGATTCATGAACAAATGGACGTCAATGATAATAGAACTCATTGCTCATGGGAAGAATAAACGCAGAGAATAGGTGTCTCAGAAAAAAAATAAAATTTTTCAATATCAATAACAAGGGAATTATAGGAAACGAATGACTTCCTGCTACACTGACTGATTCTTAATAAAATCGTCTAATTACCATTCTGGCTTTGATTGTAGTAGGTCAGTAAATAATAAAAACGGGTATGATGAATTGAGATGCCTATATTTCGGGGGAGGACCAAGAATGCATTCATCTATGTTATTGTTGAACCTTTGAAACACTTTTTTTCCAAGTATCTTACCAATAAATCTTCAACCTTTTTACCGAATCATGCCACCTATGTGCATGAGGTGATTTGTTGTAAGTCGCCGACACCGCTTATCTGCATTATTGGTTTAACTAATAAATCTCGTCACTTAGATCTGTATTAATCAGATTCTGTCCCCCAAATATTTATCATGAGCACATTGCCTCAAATCCCTTACAAAAAGACTGGAATAGTGATGCTATTCGCCTGAATGGTAGTTAACGGCCAGTTGCCTAGTATTTGTTGTTGACTTAGTTCTGTTTTCCAAATCTTGTAAGTATAACAAAAAAAAGTGGGGATGTGAGACCTTGAATATTGTGTAGGTACACAGGATAAGATAGTTTATATCAGCATCAGTTATCCATCACAGATGCAACGACGCAAAAACAAATCTGTCTTCTGATTATTTATAGGAAATCAGGTCGTCCGAGATTAGGAAGATTTGACTGAAACCAATTAAAATTAGTGGAATCAAATAAACACGTGGATGTTGGCGGGCTGAAATTCAAGTTCATCAAAATTCACGTTTTGAAAGTTTATACTTCAGGATTGAAATAGACGCTTTCAATTATCAAACTGCGTTGTCAAATGAAAACAATTACAATCCGATAACAACCAGTTTATATTTGAAACGATTCAGTAGCACTGAATGTCACTGCTTTCGGCAATCTATAAAACACATTGGACGAAAAAAGAAAATACTAGTTTCGTAACAAAAGAACTAATACTTCAGCTACAAAGACGAAACTGACCAACACACTCAGAGATTCACATTGTGGCATGACATGGACTGTCAGCATCGAAATCATATGAACATTTCACTAATTTTAATGAATGTATCAGATCATTGCGCTGATGTTCAGAAGAAAACATGATTTGAATGAACAATGGTGGGATAGAAAAATGGAATTTGGTCAAGAACGCAGTTATGCGCTGTATGACGTACAGCGGCCTGGGTAAATAAGTGAGGATAAAAATTCTTGGTATCAGCAGACATTGATAACCAGTTTCGTTTAATGAACTTAATTCTGAATGCACAATATGACCTTAATTTCACCTGATTAAACATGAAAAGAGGCTTAGAATATTGTTCTCTCAGTGAACTCACCAATACGACCAATCAGGATGTTGTATGGTTCCATCAAATCGATCATTGTATCTGTCCTTGTGAGGTGATTGGCGATCAATAAACTATTTACATTCATTTTGCATCAAGTTTCATTATTCAATAACCCGTTTTGTTTGGTTTAATACCGGAAGAACTGAGTTGCTTTACTCAGAAGAATGTGCCACATACTGGTGTTTTATTTATGCGCATCTCTGTTGCCCATTCTTACATCTTTGCAGCTTTGAAAGTAGTGAATAGTTACCAACATGCCGAGTGAATAACCTTGATGATTCTTGCACTTAATAAGTTGATATAGAAAAGTAGATAAGAATAACTGTAATTGTGTTGTATTATCATGCAGCTTGAATGTTTTAGTAAAATATACATTCGAATAATCACGTTTAGATAAGTGCAATTCTGTGACCAGTACAGCAAAGTGTTCCAAATTACCCTACAAAAGATATAAATAATTTACCTCTTCAATTTTCTCATGTGTTTCAGAATATTGATCAAAACAGATAGAAGAGTTCAAACTAAGAATAGACGGAAACGAATGTAAGTTGAAGCCGGAAATATATATTTGCCAATGTATCCGAATGTATTCAAATTTTATTCCTTGATAAAACATTTTATTATGAATTATCATATTCCGTTTGTTATGACTATTTAAAATGAGTCATTTCAGTACTTGTTTTCGTGAACGAATAATTAACACAACTCCCATGATGTGAAGTATGAATGCGCCGAATATTTATTCCATCCCAAACAGACCAAAAAGATTTGACAATTTGATTTGAACACCGAATCGAATAATAACGCCTACGAAGTTGTATACTTGATTAAATAACAAAATTGCATGCTGCTTATCAGAAAAAACATGGGCCGTAATAATTTAACAAACCGTTTAATATATATACTGAGTGAACATCACTTTGATCATCAAACAGAAATAACTCTGAGTAAACATCATATTGAGTTAAAACAGAATGATTAGTGAATTGAATGCTAGCAAACGACCTACATACACTAGTCCTTTGATGTATTTGTGAGGAACGCGAATTCTCAGTCCATGCATACAATACTGTTAACTTTGCATATAAACTAACATGGGCAGTGGATACTATTCCACTTCCTGCTTAGTTGTGCTCAGATAATGAAAATGGTCACTTTTTCATTCGACGCTTTTTACGTTCATAATTTAGGGAATATATCAACGTTTATAAACTCTACCCGGGGCCGTAAAACGTTTCACCAAACGTAACAGCTATATTCTTCTTTTAGTCATGTGTTTATACTGAAAAAGTTAACTGACTACCACTATTAAATACTGTTCCAACAGATACTGTACGCCTCCACAGTAGGAGAAAGAAATCCAGCACGTTATCAGGGTAATAAACAGTAGCGAATACACTTTCAAACGATACTTGAATGCTTTTGGCTAAATACTTAAAGATTTATGCCTAATTATTTTAAAGAGAAACTTATTTTCCATTTAAATAGACTGATGATCGATTCGTTTTACATATATAAGTGAAAAAGAGATTTATTCAAATCGAAAACTAAGTTGTCTTTGATTGAAACAATTGGACTACATGTGAATGCAATCATGTTCACATCTCTTGGAAATAAAAGATTCCTTCCCCTTATAGCTACACGAAAATTAATCCTCGGAAGGTAGAAACGTATACACAAGTAGCCTTGCATGATCTCAGCATCCGGATTGTGGGGCAGTGTGATATTCACAAGCATTTGACGCTAGTATATCGCATTCATCTTTAGTTGACCCGTAAACTTCGGTCACAAATGTTTGTAAAATTATGGTGCATACACTAGTCAGTAGACTAGATAATATGAATGATTTTTGAAAGAATAGATACCACTGAACATTTTAATTTTGTTATTCGAGGAGATAGAATGACACAATATATTTATGCAAACGATGTCGTCGTGTTTATTAACCAGTAACTGGTAATCTTATTGTGTTCTGTTCTTTTCAGATTCAATTGGGAGAATCCTGGGAAATCAATATCCTACAATTGATGACTGTATGTGAAACGATAGCAATTCATTTTCATTACATTTTTATCCTAGGTCTGCGCTGTGTTTGTCTTAGGAAAGGAGAATATTATCACGCTCGTCATGCAGGAGGTATGAAAAAGCAGTTATATACTCTATCTAATGATCGATAGTTAATTTATTTACTTATCGATAACTATTCTACTTGTCGAAGTTCGTCGACAATGAAGTGTCAAAATGTAAAGTTGAGGCATCGACACTTTTTTGTGGACAACGGAATTCGGACTTTTTCAACAAAGGTTCCAAATTACCGAAAACATAACTTGGATACGTTTACAACTCAGCATGTGACAAGCAGTGAATACGATCACAGTTTCGAAACTGCAACTACTGTTGTTATTGAGTTTCAAACAATAATTTCTGTTTCGTTTTCAGGAACATAGTTAACTGAATGCACATATTCGAAAAGCTTACAATAAAATATTTATTGTTATACCTGTGTATTCATATGCTGTGTTTACGAGTTGACACTCAATTTGCTAAATAAGCAACTGCTTCCCCTAATTGATAAATAATTAGATGGAAGAGTACAATAAATAGCTTTGGCAATATGGAGTAATACAATCTGAATGACTGTCACATTTTATTAGTTTTATTGAGTGAACACTAATATTTCGCTCAATAATTTCAACTGCTTTTCTATTTCCGCTTCAATCCTGTCAGAGTTGCAAGGATATTTACAGAGGTTATGGATAGATTTCAAAAGTACGTATACCTGAATACATGTTCTATTTTCACATGTAAAGTACAATAGATATCATATGAATGTCACATGTGCATTGCAGCGGTCCCAAAAGTGTTTAACACAAAATTTATTGTGATACATATAAATATATTATTATTACTATTATTATGATTATTATAATAATAATTATTATAATTAAATGAAGGAACCTTTAAATCAAATATTCATGCTACAAACAAGTCAGATTTTTGAATATTGCATTTTATTTACTGCACATGTAAGGAAATGTCATCAACTAGGAAAGATGGGATTCATGCCTTCAAAAGAAAGTGGAAACATATTGGAGTAAGTTTTGAGAGTTTATTTGCACACAAACGCATCAATTTTCTCGTCTAATAAATCATATCAAGAAATATTATGACATGATTCACATGCATCGATTATTGTACAGTCAATCACAAACATGTTGATTTCTCATCTTTCACTTGAAATCATTCAACAAAATTGATATTCATCAACTGGCAATTAACTTGTACGTAAATCAGTGAGAAAATTGAAGTGAAAATCTATTGAATAGATAGATGCAATCAACTACCACAATGTGTGACTGAATTGTGGTTATAATCATATATAAGTGAAGTAAAGAAATATCTATCGATACTGACTGGAGTGAGAAGTAATAATCCATGTCAAAATGTTAGGGTGAACGTGGACGTGACTCTTGAAATGCATAGTGAAGCATATAGAGGAGCTGAAAAAGGCTCACCGATTGCATTCATTCACATTCCGTTAGATGTCCAGATATCAGCGTGATAAACGATGACTGGCCAAATGTGATGCATCACTCTTTACGGATTGAACTATTATAGTGTTCAGTCTTCATCAAAACCTATAAATGCACATGGTTCTCCTGTTACTTTGCACACTTCAAAGAGTAAACGCAAATTCTTACATGTCTGATTTTCAGTTAGCGTAGTCTATTGGCTGTGATCAATTTGACGGCTTATCAGTCACATCGAATGTATCGACAATATACTTTCAAACCATTAGCTAAATATATAATCAGAATTTTGGGTTTTCATGAATTGACAGAAAAGTGTTTGTTTATTAGTGAAACTGATGAAAATCACTCTTCTTTATTTTCACAGGTATGAATGGTTATAAATGCACTAAATATCAGCCGAAAGATGCAGGTAATGTAGCTTGAATACAAATTTCGAGAAATTTCAATATTAAACAACGAACGTTGATAGTTTAATTAGACCTGAAATGCATGACAACTTTAGAAGACTTTTGAAACGGATTGCAAAAGCTACCTACTTCGACGGGAAATGGGTGCAAATAAACTCTCTAAACTTACTGCAATATGTTTCCATTTTCTTTTGAAGGCATGAATCCCATCTATCCTAGTTGGTGACATTTCTTTACTCTTTGAAGTGTGCAAAGTAACAGGAGAACCATGTGCATTTATAGGTTTTGATGAAGACTGAACACTATAATAGTTCAATCCGTAAAGAGTGATGCATCACATTTGGCCAGTCATCGTTTATCACGCTGATATCTGGACATCTAACGGAATGTGAATGAATGCAATCGGTGAGCCTTTTTCAGCTCCTCTTTATGCTTCACTATGCATTTCAAGAGTCACGTCCACGTTCACCCTAACATTTTGACATGGATTATTACTTCTCACTCCAGTCAGTATCGATAGATATTTCTTTACTTCACTTATATATGATTATAACCACAATTCAGTCACACATTGTGGTAGTTGATTGCATCTATCTATTCAATAGATTTTCACTTCAATTTTCTCACTGATTTACGTACAAGTTAATTGCCAGTTGATGAATATCAATTTTGTTGAATGATTTCAAGTGAAAGATGAGAAATCAACATGTTTGTGATTGACTGTACAATAATCGATGCATGTGAATCATGTCATAATATTTCTTGATATGATTTATTAGACGAGAAAATTGATGCGTTTGTGTGCAAATAAACTCTCAAAACTTACTCCAATATGTTTCCACTTTCTTTTGAAGGCATGAATCCCATCTTTCCTAGTTGATGACATTTCCTTACATGTGCAGTAAATAAAATGCAATATTCAAAAATCTGACTTGTTTGTAGCATGAATATGTGATTTAAAGGTTCCTTCATTTAATAATAATAATTATTATTATAATAATCATAATAATAGTAATAATAATCTATCTATATGTATCACAATAAATTTTGTGTTCAACACTTTTAAGACCACTGCAATGCACATGTGACATTCATATGATATCTATTGTACTTCAAAAGTGAAAAAAGAACATGTATTCAGGTATACGTACTATTGAAATATATCCATAACCTCTGTAAATATCCTTGCAACTCTGACAGGAGTGAAGAATAAATAGAAAAGCAGTTGAAATTATTGAGCAAAATATTAGTGTTCACTCAATAAAACTAATAAAATGTGACAGTCATTCAGATTGTATTACTCTATATTGCAAAAGCTCTTTATTGTACTTTTTTATCTAATTATTTATCAATTAGGAGAAGCAGTTGCTTATTTAGCAATTTGAGTATCAACTCGTAAACACAGCATATGAATACACAGGTATAACAATAAATATTTTATTGTAAGCTTTTCGAATATGTTCATTAAGTTAACTATGTTCCTAAAAACGAAAAAGAAATTCATGTTTGAAACTCAGTAATATCAGTAGTTGCAGTTTCGAAACTGTGATCCTATTCACTGCTTGTCACATGCATGAGTTGCAGGTGTATCCAAGTTATGTTGTGGTAATATGGAACATTTGTTGAAAAAGTCCGAATTCCGTTGTCCACAAAAAAGTGTCGATGCCTCAACTTTACATTTTGACACTTCATTGTCGACGAACTTCGACAAGTAGAATAGTTATCGATAAGTAAATAAATTAACTATCGATCATTAGATAGAGTATATAACTGCTTTTTCATACCTCCTGCATGACGAGCGTGATAATATTCTCCTTTCCTAAGACAAACACAGCGCAGACCTAGGATAAAAATGTAATGAAAATGAATTGCTATCGTTTCACATACAGTCATCAATTGTAGGATATTGATTTCCCAGGATTCTCCCAATTGAATCTGAAAAGAACAGAACACAATAAGATTACCAGTTACTGGTTAATAAACACGACGACATCGTTTGCATAAATATATTGTGTCATTCTATCTCCTCGAATAACAAAATTAAAATGTTCAGTGGTATCTATTCTTTCAAAAATCATTCATATTATCTAGTCTACTGACTAGTGTATGCACCATAATTTTACAAACATTTGTGACCGAAGTTTACGGGTCAACTAAAGATGAATGCGATATACTAGCGTCAAATGCTTGTGAATATCACACTGCCCCACAATTCGGATGCTGAGATCATGCAAGGCTACTTGTGTATACGTTTCTACCTTCCGAGGATTAATTTTCGTGTAGCTATAAGGGGAAGGAATCTTTTATTTCCAAGAGATGTGAACATGATTGCATTCACATGTAGTCCAATTGTTTCAATCAAAGACAACTTAGTTTTCGATTTGAATAAATCTCTTTTTCACTTATATATGTAAAACGAATCGATCATCAGTCTATTTAAATGGAAAATAAGTTTCTCTTTAAAATAATTAGGCATAAATCTTTAAGTATTTAGCCAAAAGCATTCAAGTATCGTTTGAAAGTGTATTCGCTACTGTTTATTACCCTGATAACGTGCTGGATTTCTTTCTCCTACTGTGGAGGCGTACAGTATCTGTTGGAACAGTATTTAATAGTGGTAGTCAGTTAACTTTTTCAGTATAAACACATGACTAAAAGAAGAATATAGCTGTTACGTTTGGTGAAACGTTTTACGGCCCCGGGTAGAGTTTATAAACGTTGATATATTCCCTAAATTATGAACGTAAAAAGCGTCGAATGAAAAAGTGACCATTTTCATTATCTGAGCACAACTAAGCAGGAAGTGGAATAGTATCCACTGCCCATGTTAGTTTATATGCAAAGTTAACAGTATTGTATGCATGGACTGAGAATTCGCGTTCCTCACAAATACATCAAAGGACTAGTGTATGTAGGTCGTTTGCTAGCATTCAATTCACTAATCATTCTGTTTTAACTCAATATGATGTTTACTCAGAGTTATTTCTGTTTGATGATCAAAGTGATGTTCACTCAGTATGTATATTAAACGGTTTGTTAAATTATTACGGCCCATGTTTTTTCTGATAAGCAGCATGCAATTTTGTTATTTAATCAAATATACAACTTCGTAGGCGTTATTATTCGATTCGGTGTTCAAATCAAATTGTCAAATCTTTTTGGTCTGTTTGGGATGGAATAAATATTCGGCGCATTCATACTTCACATCATGGGAGTTGTGTTAATTATTCGTTCACGAAAACAAGTACTGAAATGACTCATTTTAAATAGTCATAACAAACGGAATATGATAATTCATAATAAAATGTTTTATCAAGGAATAAAATTTGAATACATTCGGATACATTGGCAAATATATATTTCCGGCTTCAACTTACATTCGTTTCCGTCTATTCTTAGTTTGAACTCTTCTATCTGTTTTGATCAATATTCTGAAACACATGAGAAAATTGAAGAGGTAAATTATTTATATCTTTTGTAGGGTAATTTGGAACACTTTGCTGTATTGGTCACAGAATTGCACTTATCTAAACGTGATTATTCGAATGTATATTTTACTAAAACATTCAAGCTGCATGATAATACAACACAATTACAGTTATTCTTATCTACTTTTCTATATCAACTTATTAAGTGCAAGAATCATCAAGGTTATTCACTCGGCATGTTGGTAACTATTCACTACTTTCAAAGCTGCAAAGATGTAAGAATGGGCAACAGAGATGCGCATAAATAAAACACCAGTATGTGGCACATTCTTCCTGAGTAAAGCAACTCAGTTCTTCCGGTATTAAACCAAACAAAACGGGTTATTGAATAATGAAACTTGATGCAAAATGAATGTAAATAGTTTATTGATCGCCAATCACCTCACAAGGACAGATACAATGATCGATTTGATGGAACCATACAACATCCTGATTGGTCGTATTGGTGAGTTCACTGAGAGAACAATATTCTAAGCCTCTTTTCATGTTTAATCAGGTGAAATTAAGGTCATATTGTGCATTCAGAATTAAGTTCATTAAACGAAACTGGTTATCAATGTCTGCTGATACCAAGAATTTTTATCCTCACTTATTTACCCAGGCCGCTGTACGTCATACAGCGCATAACTGCGTTCTTGACCAAATTCCATTTTTCTATCCCACCATTGTTCATTCAAATCATGTTTTCTTCTGAACATCAGCGCAATGATCTGATACATTCATTAAAATTAGTGAAATGTTCATATGATTTCGATGCTGACAGTCCATGTCATGCCACAATGTGAATCTCTGAGTGTGTTGGTCAGTTTCGTCTTTGTAGCTGAAGTATTAGTTCTTTTGTTACGAAACTAGTATTTTCTTTTTTCGTCCAATGTGTTTTATAGATTGCCGAAAGCAGTGACATTCAGTGCTACTGAATCGTTTCAAATATAAACTGGTTGTTATCGGATTGTAATTGTTTTCATTTGACAACGCAGTTTGATAATTGAAAGCGTCTATTTCAATCCTGAAGTATAAACTTTCAAAACGTGAATTTTGATGAACTTGAATTTCAGCCCGCCAACATCCACGTGTTTATTTGATTCCACTAATTTTAATTGGTTTCAGTCAAATCTTCCTAATCTCGGACGACCTGATTTCCTATAAATAATCAGAAGACAGATTTGTTTTTGCGTCGTTGCATCTGTGATGGATAACTGATGCTGATATAAACTATCTTATCCTGTGTACCTACACAATATTCAAGGTCTCACATCCCCACTTTTTTTTGTTATACTTACAAGATTTGGAAAACAGAACTAAGTCAACAACAAATACTAGGCAACTGGCCGTTAACTACCATTCAGGCGAATAGCATCACTATTCCAGTCTTTTTGTAAGGGATTTGAGGCAATGTGCTCATGATAAATATTTGGGGGACAGAATCTGATTAATACAGATCTAAGTGACGAGATTTATTAGTTAAACCAATAATGCAGATAAGCGGTGTCGGCGACTTACAACAAATCACCTCATGCACATAGGTGGCATGATTCGGTAAAAAGGTTGAAGATTTATTGGTAAGATACTTGGAAAAAAAGTGTTTCAAAGGTTCAACAATAACATAGATGAATGCATTCTTGGTCCTCCCCCGAAATATAGGCATCTCAATTCATCATACCCGTTTTTATTATTTACTGACCTACTACAATCAAAGCCAGAATGGTAATTAGACGATTTTATTAAGAATCAGTCAGTGTAGCAGGAAGTCATTCGTTTCCTATAATTCCCTTGTTATTGATATTGAAAAATTTTATTTTTTTTCTGAGACACCTATTCTCTGCGTTTATTCTTCCCATGAGCAATGAGTTCTATTATCATTGACGTCCATTTGTTCATGAATCTTTCCAGCCTCGTTTCGCTCAATTTATTTCAAAGATATTGTCATTCGGCAGTTACGCCTAACTTCCTGATTACGGGTGTAAATGTTCAATGTTAGTACAATACATTATAAACAAACTATACAACATTGAGTCAGATTGAGCAATATTATGTTTTCCCGGGTGCGTACTTTCAACTGACTTCCAACGGTCTTAATAATTGTTACTCAGCCACTCAAATATTTTCTTCAAAGTTTGCGTGTTTGATGTGGCTAACAAGAAGACACGTTCAATAATAATACCAATGATATATTTATTCTCATATAACAGTGTGTAACGAAATTCATGCCAGAAAACAGGCAACATCAAATTGTCAGAAATTCTACCACATTTACTCCAATATTCATCACTGATAGGATAACTAGAAGAGAGAGGTAATGTTTCTGAAAACACATTTACCCCGTGTCAATGACAGGAACAGATTGATACAGACACATTTTCAATGAGCGAGTACTAATAGGTAAGGTACACAGTAGATTTCTCAAATGGTTTGCATAATTCAGTAGTGAATTTGTTTGGAAATGCCAGTTTGATGCAAGCCGTGAACAGTACAAGCGCGTCTATATGGTACAATTCTTCTGGATTTGTCACTATCGATAGGCTCCAGAGAACAGCAATTACAAAAAGAGAAAAAATAGCAATGAGGCGATTGCATAAATATACACAAATCGAGATCAATTATAATACTATATGAAAGTTCATTTACTCTAAGTCATGAATTCATATCCAAAATTTCAATCAACGATAAATATTTTTAAAGATATATATATATATATATAAATGTATATATATATAAATATGTAAATATATATATATATATAAAAATCATAGCGAAGATATGGTTTTCATTAAGCCTACATATTTCATAGAGTTCAAGCAATCAATTACTGTAGTCTTGTCGATCGTTTGAAACTGAGTGGTGAATTTCATTCCGTTGAGAGTTACAGAATTCAATTTGCTAGGCACATGACTGATCCCCATGGAATACAGCCCGCTCGTCCAAAAGTGATTCGTATACCGAATATACCATTCTGTTCAACAACACTGTGTCCTTTGTTTTGAAAGAAGATTGATGCCAAGGTTGCACTGGGACTCTTCGAGATCTTCTATCTTTGATGTGGTAATGAAGTTGTCTTCTGTATTCTAGTCTGTATTATTCTCTTTCTGGCAACGTTAACCGCTATCACTGATAGAATTTGAACATATTTGGTTGATGTGTTTCGATGCATCCTTCGAGACTTCCGAAAGCGGTCCTTTTTGAATATTAGACTCCATATCTAAACGAAGACCAACCAACTTCCAGAACAGAGTTTCAATGATCTCTATGTTTCCGAATTTACGCCGATTTCACGCGTTACGTGTTCACGAAAAATGGTTTGCTTACCACACATTCAAACATTTTGAGACCAACATTACCACCAGTGGAGCTGCCACCCTACTTCCAAAAACTAAATGAAGATAATCTTTGACGAATATCACCCTATCGAAATCGGATGGTGGAAAGGCGTCTTAGAAAATGACTATTTCACAGTTTTATTACATCATCAGAATCTATAGACAAATCTACATAATTATGTCCATTTAATACATGTTAGAAATTTTGTCCACACACAAACCGTTTTATATTCATACCTGCACTTGTCATACTATTTCCTAACAGTCGGTCAAAGTTATTTTATACACAATTTATCATTTTGGTACACGTCTGTCTCATCAATCTAGTCGATTTCATTCTGTTGCCTTTACTTCTAATCAGTTTAATTCGAAGTAAATTGTGAAATTTATTTATTTCAATTTTCACAAACGTTCTCAAACATTTTGCGTGCTCATTTTGAAATGAGTATCCTGTGATTTAGAGTCATCCATTTCACTAACATAAAATGATTTGATTGTGTTGTTTCAGGTAGTTGTAGTAAACATAGAATTCATAACTTAATAACTTACCCGTTTCACCGTTCAGTATGATGGCTTTTGTAAATAAACCATTCGCCTGTTTCTTTTTCACTTATGATTGTATTGAGAATTCGTCTCAGCTTGTCATTGTAATCTATGAACATTAATTTCCGTTTTCAACCGATAACATTTTCATTACACAACACTGAATAAATTGAAAACTTCGAAAATGCATAGTTTGTATTCCATCTAACTTTGCTTGTTTGTAATTTTTTCAATGAATCGGATTGTTATTTGCCACGTGTGATCAGGCTTGTCATGACTTTCAACCTAGTAGTATGAATATATTCTTACGCTACAACATTGATTTCGCTCAAAACATCGTCAGAAGTTAGTTTTGATTGATATTTGACCTGTACAATTAAAGCTGCAACCGGTTCACTAATTTGAATAAATTAGTTATTTACTGAAAATATCGAAGCACAACAAAAAAAGAGAAACTGAAGTTTGAAATGTGAACAGCCTGATTTTCTCGGCAATGATGATTTCATCCTTATTACGATGTCGTTATAAGGACAATAAAATACATATCACGTGGTTCGAACAACTCCAAATTTCGCTGCACGTTAAAAAACTGAAATAAGTTTAAAACAAAATAACTCAGTAAGTATATCTGTCCTAAAAAACCTATTGTCTGTTTGAATGCAATTACTAAACTACCGATAATTTTACCGTTGTGTGCAAAGTTTAATTACGTCGAAATAAAGGATGCTTATTGTCAATATGCAAGTATGACAATGCCTTTAAAGATTCAGCAGTTTCTCTCGAAATATGACGTCGTACATTCGAGACTGCATCACAATCTATTGTATATAAAAAGGCCTCTGACTAAGGCGTTGACTTCCTTCAACAATCTCGTTTCACATAGTTCGTGAAACCTTTATTTCGAATAAAATAACTTAACTTGATAAGTTTCAGAAATTGTCCGTGAATAATTCTAAATTCAAACTATGTGATTGATAATTTACCTGAAGATCTATTCCGACAACTTGGAGCGAAATAGTGCTAAGCCTAACAAAGCTATTAGGCTAGATATACCGATATATCGATGTAACTGATAAGCTGTCAAATGGATCGCTCCATATGCTTCAACATGCATTCTGAAGCCATGTCAGTATCGACGGAAATTTCTTCAGTTCAGGTTTATATGATTTTATTTATAACCCAATCAAACAATGTGGTGGTTGACGGCATCTATCTATTCCGAATATGGCATCAACTTCACCCTGATTTTCTCACTGTTTTACGTACAGGATACTTGCTATTTAATGAGTATGTTGTGATTCATGTTCGTCATATAATTTAGCCCACGAGAAAAGTGATGCGTTTGCGTGCAAATAAACTCTCAAAACTTACTCCAATATGTTTCCACTTTCTCTTGAAGGCATGAATCTCATCCTTCGGAGTTGGTGACATTTCCTCACATGTGCAGTAAACAAAATGCAATATTGGAAAAAACCCAATTTTTCACCATGAACATATCATTTAACAGTTCATTCATTCATCTGAACTCGTATCAATCATCAGTGCATAAGTATCACAAAAATTTTGTGTTCAACACTTTTAGAACGGCTGCAATGCACATGTGACATTCATATGATATCTATTGTACTCACGTGTGAAAATAGTGCATTTCTCTAGGTATACCTACCTTGGAAATCTCTGATAATCTTTTTAAATGTCTTAACAATTCTGAACGGATTGAAGAAGAAACCGAATAACAGTTGAAATTATTGAGCAAAATATTACTGTTCACTCATTAAAAACTATTAGAATTGAATTATTTATAGCATGAACAAGTGGTGTAAAAAATCATTTCTTTTAGTAATTTATAATCATTATATAAATATAAGTAATAATCATCTATTTATATGTATCAATTGAAGAAGAAACCGGAAAGCAGTTTAAATTATCCAGCTAAATATTTGTTCTCACTCATTCGAACTAATAGATCGTATTACTACATATTGCAAAAACTACTTATTGTACTGTTCTATCTAATTATATATCAATTAGGAGAAGCAGTTGCTTACTTAATTATTTGAGTATCAACTCGGCTACATAGCATTTGAACAAGCAGGTATTCCGATAAATGTCACCTTGTAAGCTTCAGTAAGCTCATTGATGTCCATTCTTTCAAAAATCGCTCCGATTGTCCACTGTACTGAGAACTGTCGACACTGGAGTTGTACTCAAATTTGATATCAGTTTGCATTGCAAGCAACAATTTACATGTCAAATAATGATGACTGCGATTTATTACAGTCGAGTGCTTGTGAATATCAAACTGACCTAAAATTCCGATGCTCAGATTAGGCAGGGCTACTTGTAAATTACGTTTCCACTTTCCGGGGATTACTATTTGTGGAGCTATAAAGTATAGGAATATTTTTATTTCGAGAAGATGTGAACAAGAGTGTTGTGCACATGTATTTCAATTTGTTTCAATCAAAGAAAACTTAGTTTTCGGTTCGAAGAAATCTATTTTTCGTTTATATATGTAAAACGGATCGATCACAAGTCTATTCAAACGTTAAATGCGTTTCTTGCTAAAATTTATTTTACATAATCACATGACTGCTTAGCCGCGGCAGTTCAAATTTTGTTTGAAAGTATATTCGAAACTGTTCATATACCATGATAACATGGTAGACAACTATCTCCTACTGTACAGGCTTACAGTATTTAATAGTAGTGGTCAGTTCACGTTTGCAATAAAAACATTCTACCGAAACAAAAGTTACCTATTAGGTTGCATGAATTATTTTTGCTGTTCTTACTTCCGTTATTAACTCTGTTGTATTAAGTAGATTTTGTAAGAAAAGAATAATGATCAATGCAAATATAGGCCAGTTTATAACGGTTGGATGTGCAATCGAGTGATGTGTACAAAAAATGTCCCTTCACCGTAAAACGGCATCGAATGAACAAAATGCCCTGGGCATAATCGAAAACATATTTAACAGCAACATTCACGTAAGTCTGTATTCACCTAGCTACATGATAATATATCACAATTACAGATATTCACATATATTTTCATATATCGAATTGGTAAGTGCATGTATCATCATGGTTATTCACAGTCGCGTTAATATAAATGATCGGAGTATAATAGCAGTCCCACTAAAATGAAGTACCAGTTTTCCAAACCGCGTTTATTGCGTTTCGCTGATTGTAAGCACAATCTGCTTGTCTGTTTTCATTTCTGCAGCAACATCAAATAGTCTTCTAGTCACCCACAACGTTCGAATGATCCATGTAGCTAAAAGCATGGTTGATGCGTTAATTTTTTAAAATTTGGAAATTACAGATGATGATATCCACAGCATATTATTTGTTGTCTATTTTCTAGTCTTCATATAAGTGAGAGGCTTTGATTAATGAATCATGATGATGGATAATTTACAAATTCAGGTAAATAATACTTCCATATATTTTAATGCAGAGACATAGCTACTCAGTCCACTCGACGTCCAGATTCAGATATTTCAATACGGAGAATATACTATCTTCAAATTCGCTATATATCAGAACCCAACAAAGTTAGATAAAGTTGTTGTTCTAGTGCAGTATTGACGAATGCAGGAAGAAACATAATACTAAGCATAACAGATACTGCGTATTTATGAAATTAGATGGATAGGAAACAATATCGAAGACTGTGACACTAACAGTTATGACGACTGATAAGAAACAACATTGGAGTAAGTCATATTGATATCAAAACCGACCATAACATTCCCCAGAATAAATAAACCATTAGGAATCAATCAACGAATCTCTTGGCATATTGGATGAATATCCCAACAGCATTATCTTTTATTATCAGTTCATGTGTATTGCTGAAATATCTAACATGATGAAAATATATTCACACATGCTTTTGGGTAATGTTTTCCCCTTCATTACGAACTGAAATTCGAATCAATTGTTGTTGATGTTTCCGTCATAAGTAATGTAACTGTGAGCCTCAACAACTTCCGAATGCAGAATAAATCTTGGAAGTACAAAACGACAGTAAAATATTTATTTATTGGTCGAAAATTGTTAACAAAATTGATGGTCAAAGTTTATATTAGGCACCGGATCACTCCTACTTCTTTCGATATAATGAGGCTAATGGAATCCACTAGCTGTGTTGGGGTGTGTCGATGCATCTGCGTGTTCTTAATGCTGGATTTATAAATCAGAAGATGAACTCCAAGTATCGTATACGTTTATTCGAGGCACACCACAATAAGGATAGCAGAGAAGCGAATTGGAGAAGGCTAAGAGTCAACTCTTTGGATTACAATGCGAGCAAATGAATGAAGCAAATAGGAGAAGGCTAGTGAGCCAACTCAAAGAGATTGAGCATGACTTAGAATATATAGTCAGACAATAATAAGACAGACATATGAGAAGCGAAATAGGTATGCACACACATGAATAAAAGCGACGAATGATTGACAAGGTCAAAAGCAAGCGATACAAATCATGTGAGTTCATGGGAATATTACGAGATTAACATTAAAGCGAAAAGGAAGAGTAAGTGCGTAAGCGTAAGCAATGCTCAGTCGTACAAGCTCATACATAGCAGATAATAAAAAATACCAATGGTACATATGAGTTGTTGCTATACAAATGGCTTGGTTAAATAAATTAATCGAAAGGGCTTAACCAAGTTAGATGTAAGAGGACTGGAATATATGTGGAGGCACTACAGTGTCTATCTCCAAGATAACCGGATTTTGCGAAACAGCATTTTCTATTATCATGCTAATCATAAAAGGCAAAGACAAGCAATTGAAATCGGAAGTCTATAAGTTAGTGGGAACTGCGCAAACATATGGACTTATTATATTACGTAAAGAACGGGTCAACTGTTATGAGTTTATTCTGATGTGACGTCACAGTGTGGACGAAATATTTGCAAATTCGCAATATAAATTTAGAACCAGTTATTTCGACATCATGGCCTATCAAGTTACGTAACAAATTTTCAGTGATGGTTAGTTGGATTGATAAAAATTTACTGAAAGCAAGTATTCACAGTAGGTTCCAAAATATGTCAGTAAGGAAATGCATGAATGTGACAAAAGCTTGATTGTTATAAAGAAAGGTTTCCAGGTCGGATGCAGTTGTTTCAACTAATATGATTATTGTTAGTTTAATGAGAGAATACATGCATCATTTCCTGCAAACGCGCATGCACTTCACATATTAATCTGTATGTTTCTTCTCATATGTCGTCTAGTCTTCAGTACAGTTTAATTTTATCCTAATCTTTGGTTTATTGATCCTTCTATCTGTTGGGAACTTCTATGCGATAATTCACCTCAAACCACCTTTGTTCAAAGTTGTGTGTATTACTCACCACAACTTTTACCGAAACTGTAATATTGAAAGAATTTCTGAAAAAAATATCTTCGTTCCTCTGGAAAATTAGAAATTTTTCAAAAGCTGTTGTCAAAAGAAATAATGTAAACCTCCTGATCGCCGCCCTCGAAATAACAAAGAATTTATTTCCTAGATTCATGTTATATGAATATTTATTTGGGTTTGATGAACAATCGATAATGAGTTTCTGATGAATAATTGAATTTCCTTGTGTTAACATGTCCCTGCATATTGTGCATTGTGAAATATAATCTCAAAGACCGAAAATATACATTTAAATTTTTCATAAACCTAATTTCCCGGAATTATTATTCAGAGGACAGAAGCTGAAATGTCGGTAGTTCAGATGTCATACAATGAAAGCTTTAAAAGATGAGTGGTATCAAATGCTTTTTATTAGAGCATACTGATGATCAACTGAACTTCAAAACGTCTGTTTGTTTTTATTTATTATGGAGTGTGAACTGTGGTACTTAGGGTAGGGTCTTCAGCTTTCAATCGTATGCCTAATATGTTCTACATAATTGTTTATCTAGGATAGGAGGGCGAAATGACGTTGGTTCTGACATCATTAAATGGAGGCTTTATAATAAGGTAACAAAACGTCTCGAATTATTATGTTCTTTAGTACTTTTACCAACAATCAAGGTTTTAAATGAGGCTTAGCTAATTCAAAAAGTGTGAAAGAATATTCGCCTTGTCTGAAAACATGTTAAGGTCACATGGGTAATCAAACGCTCTACATTTTGCAACAGATTGTATGAAACGTATTTCATAACGAAGTGAAGCTTTAACGTGGTCGAACTATGATACAGAAGAAATACTTCGTAGAAAAAAGTCCTAATAATTTCCGTAACCGGGACGTCACATGGCAAAGATTTTAATGAGACGTTCGTAGCTTGAAACTGCAGCAAGCCTTGAGACAGAATGGTCCCAATATTACCAAAATCAGTTTTTGCGAAATATAAAGGTAAACAAGCCTAGATGTTGATCGATAACGGATTAATGTTCTTGATCCAGGCATTTAATTAGCTCTCACTGAGAAAAATTATAATTTTCGATAGACGAAACAGTGCACTGAAATTAGGCACTCATGTATGTATTATGTGATATCAACATAAACTTCCAATACATAAGCCAATGAAATTCTACAGCAGTTTATAGTTTTTGTCTGCTTTTAGAAATGTGATTTAAGAAATAAGAAGTAATTATTTAATTTCAATGATCATAAGGATTCAGTTTCTGGATTTTCAGGATAACGTTTCTGCAATATAACAGAGATGGTTTTTAGCGTTCTTTGATGAGTTATCTTGTTCATCAGAAATCAGGAATCCACTAAATATAAATAAATCTATGGATCATTATGAGACACTCATTTTTATAGAACCAACGCTTCTTCATTCGAGTCGAATCTGGAAAAGCAATTAATTTCGTGAACGGGATGACTGTATACAGTCACTACGGCTTGCCTTCAAAAGTAAACTTCGTGATACGGAGTTGGTATCATGGACCAAACAGCTGAGTCATGCACGATAAACTGCCGTATAATTAGCTTTTGGTGAAGACCGACATCGGTAAACAATAATTTTCATCTTTTAAAATGTATCTTACGACAGTTGACAAGATTACAGAGACGGTATCTCGCATCAAATACCATACCACGGTTATCGTCTACTCACACTCTGACTTTAGTGAACGTTTCATATCAGTCAAGCATCATTCTTGCACACGGTGGATCTCATGCAGAAAAAATGTGATGGAAAAGAAACCCAAAAGATGCAATTTTACATTTAGAAGTCACCTACAATCCAAAATAAATGATGACAAACAATTTTTTCAATGCAAACTGCGAAATCAAATATTTGGCAGACGTGAAGTTTGGTAGCCATCTTAATAGAGATTCCGGTTTTTATTAACCGTCAGCATATAGACTTATATTCTAGGCCAAGCCAACATACACGCAGATGACTCGCAAAATGTCTGATTTGGATCCGAATCTTAATCATCTCAATCAACTAGTTACTTTATAAGAAGTGGTAAACTTATCGATTTCCAAAGAAACCATTATTCATCTATCAAAAAGAATATTAGTATTTCAATTGTAATGTATGTTGTAAATCTCACAAGTTATTTTACAAATTTATATATCATCAAAATATACAAACAGAATTCCATGCTGTGTCTAATGAATTTTGTTATGTCTCACATGATCTGCACTGTATGTTTTCTGATCCTCCCTAGTACGTTATATACAGGCATTTTTTAGTTTTAGTATCTGCTTGATTATCAGGCAATAGTCGGAATAGTTGTTTTGTGTTTTCTACTTGATGTAACGCGAAACCACTGTACTTCACCACTTGAGTGTCAATAGTGCTTTAGCCTTCGTACATTCGCCTAACTCTTCCGAAAACACATGATGATTCCTTTTCATAATGGCATTTCTGAGACTTGACTCTAAAGGTTTATTGATTCTTACCCGGCTGCAGATGTCGTTGATAGAATGGTCTGTTAGTTTTAATGCATCCATGAGATCCAACCTAAATAAATAAACGTCTGGGTTCTTAGTTAAGTATACAGTTGCACCCGTGTTTGCCTCATTTTTTGAAACAGTGCACAATATGTCCTCAACAGTATTTAACTTGTCACCAGATGCGCTGTGTGCTAGTTTGTTCGTTTGGTGAACTGTAGGTCTTCCAATTTTCTCCCAAGTTTATGGACTGATAAGGGTGATATCAGATGCTGTGTCAAGTTGAAGACGGATACAGTGTGAATTCATATCCAATGTCACATACTTTCTTCTTTGGTGAACTCTCGTCTAGTTATGAGACATCAATACTCGGTTTATTGGCTTACCAAAACTGTATTTCTTGGAATCAACTTTCGCGGAGTAATGTCAGCGAGTTTTTGTCCAACATCGAGTTTCTTTGTGACCCTTTTTGTGACATTTAGTGCAAAAATTTTCTTTGTATGGACAAAACTTCTTGTAGTGCCAACCTCCACATGACCAGCATGGAGATAAGGGCTAGTTGTCTGTGCTCTTGTTATGCTTTTGTGAGCCGGAATTTTTCTTTTCACTTGCAGCGTGCACGTATGATGGACGGCCATTGTTTTCGACCATGGAGGTATCATGCTTCAAATTTACTAATCTCTGGCACTCTGCAGTTATTTCTTGAAGCGAGATGTTTGGGCACTGTTCAATTTTACTTAAGATTCTGGTTCTTATATCAGCATCTTCGGGAGATTGTAGGCTGCACACAAACACAAGGCACTTAAACTGATCTTCCGTCATTGATGATAAGTCAAATCGTTTGTATTCACGATTTACTAAGCCGACGTGCTTTACCCAGTCATCTTCATTCGACTTGGTTATTTTGAGGCATTGATAACGAATATCAAAGGGAGATGACTGTTCAGAGATGATTTGCCACAGCGTTTCAATTGTAGCATCAAAAGAGAAATCTCGTGGGTTCTTTGGGAGGATGAAATTACTATAACGTTCGTGTTCGATTGTGCCAAGATTTCTCAAGAGGATTCTGACTTTGGTGGCGTCATCAAGTTTGTTGAGGTCGACTTTGAACAAATCCTTATACTTCTTGAACCAAGACTCAAAAGTCACACCAGCAAGGCCACCACCATGAATGGTATTACCTATCGAGTCTCTCTGTGGATTATATGAGTCATCGGTAAGACCTCTGTGATTCATTTGTTTCATGAACCACTCCAACATACGTTCCTGGAACTGTTCATATCGTTTTCCTTGACGTTCTAATAAAGATTCTCTCTGTTCAAGGGTAACCGACATTGTGCGTTGAACACTCCGTTGCCACTTTTATGTTTTCTACTTGATGTAACGCGAAACCACTGTACTAATTGACAAACCGAACGTTAGACCCATTCGTTCATAAATAAAAAGATGGAGGATGTCGGAGAACACTTATTATCAGAATCAAAAATATACAATCAAACATGCGTATTTATACAATCATATAAATGTCGTTTAAATATTTTGAACATTATTCAAACAGTTCATCGATCCACAATGTGCGTGGCTTTCTCATCGATTAGATATCACAGCAAGTTTCAGGTAGAATATACGGTGAACCTAATCAGTTTTCACTTTCTTAATTGAAAAATAAAACTTAAAATCATGAAAACCGAGTTTTCAAGTTTCATTTTCACAGTTATCAATATATATATATATATATATATATATATTTATACATAAATTGTGTTCACGTATTGACGAATTTGACTATACATAGTCGTGTAATGTGAACCCTGTTAATGAATGATGTGAGTTTGTTAACTTTAAAATAATTATATAACTCCAGTTTTATGTTTCATGATTTCATTCAAGGAATTATTGACTTCATGGTATTAGTACACTGACCTGCATTGACGTTTCGTATATGGATAGGTTTAAAGATCCATAGATTCAATAATAGATGGAGAGATGTATGGAAATTGATAAATAGGAATAGGTTTAGATGGATAGTTGTATGAAACAGTGATGGGCCGCTTTCCAATGATAATGCTTCACACACTACATTGAACATCGATGTCAAACTACTTTCCTTTTCCTAAAATCATGTACATGGATGTTTAGTTGCAAATATACACTCAACAGCGAAAGTTAAATGTCAAAAATAATTTTTTGATATTTTTGTGTGAGCTATATAATAACATTTTGCTTTACTTTGCCGATTCAGTTTAATATGGAATTATCGACCTCATTCAATCAAAATATTTTAACCATGATTTCTAAAGCATCCGCTTTATTTTTGAAAATTAAAACGGAAAACGACACTTGCAATTTTACCTCGTGCTTGAAAGTATTTTATGTTTACTGACCGCCCACGTTACAGATTGATTTATGACTGTTGGTACTATATGGTTCATTTGTCTATTCTCATATTATTGTAAGTAATGAAACTTTTTAAACTTGACGACATTATTTCTTTTAATGTCAATCAAGTACATTCCTCTCATGCGTCACACATTATTGGCAATAAATTAGGCTGCATAAAATTTTCACAGAGATCACGTTGAAGGATCAATATAAAAAGTGCTCAGATTTTATTTTATCAAGATTTTTATAAGAACTAATGTGATGAGTCTCATGATATTCACTGTATGTTGTCCTTGTCATCCATTTTAGTTGTTTTTGCCAATATGCTAGTGAAACCTTAGCTTATTTTGATTGCAGCTAGTTTTTGGCTATATTTTTCATAAGACATTCATGACACTCGAAATTTACTTCACTTTATTTTTTTGTTCACTTTACTTATCCATTATAGATTGATAGCACTTTTGTTCACAGTCATCATTATTCTCAAAAAGGGTTTACACTGTGCAAATCCATGGAACAACATTTTTATTATTTTTACGGTTAGTTGAATATGATACTTATCATCATTTATATCTCAAACTCGTGTTAATGGATGTCATTACGTAAAATGTAGACCATTTGCATTTATTCCATTATTCTTGCTAGCACATCGTGCCTCGGCACAGGGAACAACCAGGAAGTTACCGTTAAAGCTGATGTACGGCAGACGGCCGAGACTACCAACGCATGATAAAACCTGGCCGCAACAACAGAGATGGAATACAACAAGATTGAGAACAGAGCGGAGACAAGCAATCAGGAATGTGAGAGAGAAATAAACATCAGACATGGAGAAGTCAGAGCACGAAAAAAAGAACTGGGGACCGTTTGATGTGTGAGACCTGGTGAAGTGTAGAGAACGGAAATATACCTCAGGAAGAGGGCCAGGGTCAGGTAAGCTGATCCCGAAGTGGGAGGGAATGTACGTCGTCACCGAGAGGCGCGGCGCAGTGTATACGATCCAGAAAGGAAACAGACGGAAACGCGTGAATGCCAGTGTACTCCAAAGGTGGTTCCAAGTGCGCAAAGAGGGCGAGCCACAAACACTGATGAAGAAGACGGCAGTACGGAGATCAGAAAGACTACGACGACAGCTTATTAAAAGGGGGGACGAGTGTGGTGCTGTGGTGCGAACTACTTATAAGTAGTATATAACGTGAGTGTCAACGTAAAGTCTGGTAGCATAATATGGGGGGAAGATCAAGAAAGGAAGAGTTAGAAAACAATAGAATTCGTATGAAACGCATGATTAGTGACAATGGATAGATGTTTGGCAACAGGAACAGTCCAGTTCCATAGGATGAACTGATCTTTTGCAAATGAACGATTTACGATATGGTTTTAAGATTTTACTGAGTAACTCTGTAATTTTCGTTAAATACAATTCCGTTGCCCCACCTGCGTTCTTGTTCACTACATTTGATTCACGACTTTGATTCGACAGCTGCAGACAATAATATAACTTATCAAATCATGTTTCCGTTTGTATACCCATTACCATTCACTCATAATGACAGTATCTTTTGAAAACCTTTCTCTGAGTATGTAAATCATTCTAAGATATTTGGGAGTAAGGTTTAACTGTGAAAAGTAAAATAGACAAATGAAGATGATGAGTGAAAAATCGACAATCAGCGTGCTTCAGGTGAGTACTCATGAACAGAAAAATAAAGCCTTGATGAAATAATCCATCGTATTTTTTCCGATGATTTCTCTATAGCGAAGCACTGAAGTGACACAGTTTTGTCCGTATCATTCCGCTAATCCTTATGTTTGCCTGGGAGCACTCAATTTTCTGTTGAATAAATCTTCAAAACCATGGTGGCTTCTCTTCATCAATTGGTTTTTGGCTTACATTGCTTCTCGAATTCGATTGTGCTGTGTTTGTTTCATTATTAGGCTTATCCGCAAAAATCACTTAACGCGAAATAGGATGTTTGAACTGGTAACAGCTAGGCTTTAAAATCGAGAAAAACGCACGACCAGTCGTTCTTACTTTACTTTTCTCCAAGTTGCCTGCTTTTAAATTCTGTTTGTCAAAAACATACGCATTACTTGTTTACTTATTAGTTGATAATTTGGATATTCGGTGTTGGATTACTGTACCGATATGGTCATTGGTGTGAACACCTTATTGCTGCTTCTGTGTCATCCGAGTTAGCGATCTTTGTAGATGAATTTTCTACCGTAGCAGTCGAATTTGTTTCCAGTAGGTGTAAGTCGAACGCACCCCTCTCCTAGTCCACTATCAAAACACAGTAATTCTAGGAGAAAACGGTCTATTTATATGAAAAATGGAAATACAAACAAATACCTGACTTTTGATACACCTTCCAAGTCCTAATTACTCTGATGAGTATCCGAGTTCAAAAACAATAAGTGATGCTAGATCCAACCGCAACAGTATCAAATCCAAAAATGTGGCTGTAGACATATTATATCATATTTAAACAACATGTGTACAGTTCAAAAGCAAACACAAAAACTTCAATATAAGTACAAAATATAGAAATGATAACAATATACAATGATAAAATCTCAAATTGGAATCAAATAAAATACCAAAATGTCAACAGAAAGAGTCAGTCATATCATAACACAAACTTATATACAAGGATGGATTTTTCAAAAAACAAAACATTCAAAAAAGATTCTACACCTACCCGCAAAATCCCTCAATGCAAAACAAGCCCTTTCTGACACTTCAAATTAGGGTCTACTCTCTTCCTCTAATCCACAACGGTAGAACGAGGAGGACTTACAGCAGTACGCCTACTCGCCCTCCAACATGAATATGACCTATCAAACTAACAATGTAACCGTACCTTACCATCAGGCCATTGATTCCCCTATCTATCGTAGCATGACCTAACGGTAGTATAAACCTTATCCAATTAACCCACATGAACATGTACAACACGTCGTAAAGCTGGTCATATCCTATCCGGGAACTACATTCCATATCATGTGGATGAGTCGTCATTCCACCACCACTTGCTCCGAACGGCAGATACAATGAAGTCCGTGATGCTGACTTATCAACAGAAGTTCTTAACACATAGAAAATATGCAATTTTGATATTTCCTCGTCTCGCAAAGACTTTAAGCGTCATAGCATGGGACCAATATCTAAATCTCCATCTCCTGATACAGAGGAGGTATGATCAGCATTAGTCATCGTCGGCAACTCATTTGTCACATCAGTGACATCGTGATTATTATCATCGTCATCATGATTCCATTGTGTCAGACAGGTCGCGTCGATTCGGTCTGCACTAGCATCCGCATAGTGGAACACTACCATTTTTGTATAACTCATCTCGCTACATGAAAGAACAGCATTAGTGTCACAATTCGAAACCGATAAAATCACTTGTTGTTCTTCATGTTCCGTTTCAGAGACACAAGACATATGCACATCAATGGCATCGTTATCATGCAACACTGTAGACTGTCTGTTACCATCAGACACTTCCTTCTCACCATCACTTGACTGACAGTCAACCGAAGTAGGAGCACTTACAGTTACACAACCTAGTGTATCTTCAATCAACCTAACATTCACGGCAAGGTCCGATGACGTCAAAACACAAGAAGGTCCGTTCGGTTAAGTTGATCGACTAGTCACTATAGGTGGACTGCTAACACTTTCTGTCTCTTTACTATCGCTGTCACTACTAAGATTCTGATTACTACTATTTCCATTGCTAGTCATAGCATCCGAAAGAGAACGGAGTTTACGCTTCTTAATAATAGTAGCATCATGTCGTTTCGTATGCTTCATAGCTTGGGTAGCAGTATGTGAGCTTAACGTACGATCATTTCGACGACGATGAGAGTCTTTCCACTTACCTCGATCACTATTACTCGCAGGAGTATCATCAATGCTATTATCATTAGTAGCCGCATCTGTACAAGCAGCAGTGCACTTCTCATGACATCCAGTCGACTCATGCACTTTGGCTAACTCTACTCGATCAACATTGCTTTCCCTACTAGGAATGCTCTTAGCCTCTTCTTTCTTATCACTGTTGGTAGTGCTCATCCCGAAGCTTGCAGTACAGGTCAATGATGGTGGAGTGCGACAGGTGGACAATTCCGTGCTCGATTCCTCTTGCTGCATATTCAACACAACAGCATGTCCATCAAAGCTAGATGAGTCCTCATTGCACCTAGGATACCCAATGTTGGCCCTCTCAGTACTGCCATCACTGTGGCTAATGCTATTGCCACCGACGCTTACATTCGCCACGCTCAAACATCCAATTTCGTCTTGATCCGAGGTACTCGAAAAGGCTTCATTAGCAACGTCAACCGACGAAACAGCACTACTTATAGTGATTTCACTATCGTTCACATCAATTACGCTTTTAATAAATACATGGTGTTTCCCATTCACTTTGACGTTATTGTCGTCCACAATGATGTTCTGACTATTCACAGTTAATGACGAGTCGCAAGATAGTTGGCATGCCCGCTTTAAAGTTAAGCTACCACTTACACCAACACTATCAATGTTGCTATGACTACTTGGACCAGTATACAACTGTCCATCTGTTGACCGTACACAAACATCAGCAGGACGCGCTAAGCTGCTAATATCTTCCGCTTTAATATCATGATGCTCTATAGAACTAGATATAGTAGCCCGCAAAAATCCTGATTGATCAGCAACATGAGGTGCTGTGTCACCATTCGAACTTATTGTCCTTGAATCAATTCTTGTTCGAGTCCAATAAATTACCCTAAGTGTAGGGTTCCAAACCTAGGCTTTATTCCATCCAGTCAATCCTGTTTTGTCCTTATTCATATTCACTGATCTCACTAACCTCTGTTTGCTCAAATTCAAATAAACGTTCCTGGATTTTCGAGCAGTTAAGAGGCTTTAATCATCACACACTTCGGATCCATCCTGATGCCTACCATTTTCGCCTTTTTCTTTCTTTTCCATACCTAAAAAAGCCATCTTATCTGCGACACAAACCGGCTTCTTACTAGGATACGCATCTAGGGGTTTTAAATCATTGCGGTCGTATACTCAGTTTTCAACAAGGTATACTTTTCTGATACAATTAACAACTACCTTAAGTTCAGTGTGTGAGGTCGATGTAAACGCATTTGAAGAATTGTCATGTCTCGCAAGCAGATGACTAATAGCTTCCGTATCATGTCCTGTTTTAGCACAATAAGCTAATCTTCCGAATCTACTACTAGCTATCTTAGCACGAGACATAATAAAATCCGTCGATTCATTTGAGGTAGGCTCTCTTTCCTCTACGTCCCACTTAATTCCCAGCTCTGCCCACTGGGCTTGCATTCGAAGAGGTAAGAGCCTAACTATCCGTTCTAAAGTTACTGGAGAATTTGTTTCTGCAATTTAATTCAACTTTTCCATAGTAATAGCAACGTTTTGCATTTTAATCGCTAATTCCGTCAATTTTTCTGAATCATTGTAGTCAGCATCTCCAGTTCTAAACAAGTCCTCCAAGGTTTCACGGGCTATCACATGCGACTGTGCAATGGGCTGATTTACAATAGCCTTAGCTCTTTTATATCCTACTCCATTACAAGGCAACCTTCAATCGCATTTCTTGCTATTGCTTTACAGTAATGAATTAAATATAATAAACGCAAATTATCATCCCTCACTCTAGGTTCTATAAACTTTTTCAAACTGCCTTAACGAACCTAAGGTAGTCTCCGGTGTTTTGCCGTCAAAAAATAGAAGTTCAACCTTTGGTAATTACAAGCCTACTACGCGAGGGTGTCCTCAGCATCTGATCCTTCTCCGGTACCTTAGAATTCTCGCCAAATGAAATACAACGTCACAAAATCCTGTCATAATTAGAGAGGTACACATTACGTCAACCGTACCCACCAAGTAGAATAATAATAAATGATAAAGAGGTCAGACTATTTGTTATATTACCAGCTCTAATGAACGAGAAGTGTAGTTGCATATGGTCAACATTGCGAAATTAGACTCATATGAAATCTGACCTGACAGGTAGCATTGATGTCGGACTTTAGGTAGTGCAAATCAGATATTTATACAAAATAGTCTCTTCGTTCCAGGATTGAATTCGTACTTTCGTTGTTTTATTTGTTTGGTGCTGGCAATGTTCTCATTGTAAGTTACTCGCACTTTTACCAATATCAGGTAAATTGTGCTTTATCGAACATCTTGCTTCAAAGAGAATCTTTGAATCTTTTGATTAGCTTTGAAAAGTGGCAAAATGTTGTTAGTTTAAATATATAAATACCAAAGCTTCAATGGAATGTATCGAATGATGAAGCATTAGACTGAAATTATACAACCAAAGACCAGCCTTATTCACGACAGATTTTTTAAATAAGGAGTTATGTAGATAATCACTCAAATGATGACGGTTTTCAATATTGACGAGTGATCGAGAGATGAATTTTCGTCAGTTCTTATTTTCTCATCACAAACACTTGATTATTGGATATTGAAAAATGAGCCGTTGATCTATCGTTTGTTTCTTTCATGCAGTCACCTGGATATTCATGAGACTGATCTCATCGTAAGAAATTTTTGATGATAAAATGATCAAAACCAAAAGACCTCACTTGTCATTTGATGTTTGATTATGTGAAATTACACGAAAATTTGCAGTTCATCTCTAATTTATGTTTGGTTTCATAAACTGATAATGACGTGTTCAAATTGTAATTGTTAGAATCAACAGTTTTCCAACTTTACAATTACAGATGACTTCACTGACCATGTAATAATTGGAGTGAAATACGGAGAAGCAGAAGAATAGTCTATATTGTATATGGGATTCGTGTCTTCATTCGAGTTATTGATACTGTTGATTAATTCACATCCATGTTAACTATTTATTCCATTGTTTAAATAATAGAACGGTGAACATCGAAAACAGTATGGATGATGTCTCAGTCTTCTTTGTTTATGTATTACCTCAATAAATTTAAATGTTTTCTGTTAGTGATCAGCGTTATTTGAATAATACTGTATTGAATACACCATAATTTGTCATATATTTGTTGAATTCTACTCCGATTTTCACTAAAAATCATCTTATAGACCCTAAAATATATTGAACATATCCATCACTGAACATAACTCGATGATTCACAGCACGACAATTTGCAATCAGCTGATGAAGTCAATAATTTTTTTCATCACATACTTCAAATATTTTAAAAATTTGACGATGGTGTGCCTGCAGGCATCTGCAACATCTGACTAAAATTGATGAAACTATCCTCTTTCACGTAACTGCAAATCTTCAATCGCCTGTAATGATTTTAGATTCTTGTGATTGTAAGAAGCTTTCATATCGCAAAGTTCATTTTCACACTTACTAAGCTGTTTACTCAGTCCAATGTTCCCTAACAAGTACAAGAATAATAAAAGCTGACACTTGTTCCATAGAATCTCAGTCTCATAGTAAGTCATTACGTCAACTGATTTCTGAATTGTATCCATCAGTCTCGGCCGCGGATACTGAAACTGTGAAACGTTGATGTAATAAACTTGGTTTTACAATCTCTAAGACAAAGAGGTAGCAATGGTGTTTATTATTTAAGTTTTTTTCATTTCACGCTCCAGCTTGAACATCCGTTTATTCTTTTGTTGATACATTCAGTAGCGATGATGATGTTACAACAGAATCCTGAGAATATACTCAAGAAGCATATACAACAATCGGGACATGATAAATGTAAGTAATGTACTTTGAAGATTGTTGTATCTTCTTGAAATAACCTTAGATCAGTGCAAATGTTTTAACAGCCACTGAGTCTTATCCTGCTCAATGTGATGGTCAAGATAAAGAACTTGAAGACGTCGAAATTCAGTGGGTAAAAAAATCAGCTATTTCGAGACTTATTGTGTATGTTCGCTGAAACATGTTACTCACAGAGTAACCTTAACATTTAAAAATTGCATCGTGTTGTGTATAGTTTTGTCTGCTCAATGTGTTGTTGAAAATTGTGTCAAACTGTCTTCATGATCATTTTTCAACTGGCGACGAGAAAATACTATCTAAAAATAAGTCATCTAAATACCAGTAACTAACACGTATTGTATTTGGATGCAAATGTCTATGTGGATTATGAAACGCGACAATTCAGAGATTACAGAAAATGAGGCGAATCATCATAGCTGGACTGACTGATTCATATCCAAAGAAGATTCCCCGGAAAAAACTTGATGAGAGTTTGAAATTCGACGGCAGCCTTGTTGTCCATTTCGCATTTGATAAACTCATTGAATTTAGATTATTTAGTTGTAGACAGGTTTCGGTTGAAGGAGGGTCATCCTTTTGTATTGAATGAACAAGATTAACGATGAGGAAACAATAGGACAAACAACAAAGTGTTCATTTAACTGGTGTCACGAAATATTTTGTCATTTGAAACTTTCCTGAACTTAGGAAAAGCAATGCAGCAAGTAACGCATCATACTGAAAAGTTTAGACAGAGCTTACATGAAAAGTCGGAGAAAAACAACTAAATAGATGACTGAGAACGTAGAAGGTATGAAAACACAAGTTGATTTACTATGCACGTTGCCGGTTATAAGCTGTAAACTTTACATGTTCACCATTTATCTCCTCAAAATGAAATAAAGAAGTTCAAAGTATACACATCTTCAGACAAGGTAAATAGTTTATCATACTGTTTCACATTGACATGTGCATGGACGTTATTTACAAATAAGAACTGACACTCAACAGGAAGGGCTGAAAACGCTATTTGCCCTACCATGCTTGTTTGACGGTAATATGTTTAGATAGCAATCACGCCACAATATTATCTCCTCAAACAGAATTGCTGTTATTTACAGTATATAATTTGACTGTATTTGTGGTAACTGCTCATGATAAATAATATATCAACCAAGCTAAAATTATTAGCGAATAAAAACATCTAGCAGTTCGAAGAAAAACATATTTTCATAACAATGAAACTTGTGTATCATACTGTTCTCACGTTGAAATGTGCATCAACGTTAATTTAAAACCTCCCTAATAACGTTTTGCTGACGGTATGGTTGAAGTAATAAAAAATTAAAGAAGTTGCATTGATACCACTGTGACATCATTCCATTCATTTGAAATGTAGTAAATTCAATATGTCAAATTATTGGAGTGGAATTATATACTTCGCAATAAAACCACTGCAGGACTCATGAGATAGTGCTACACAAGTGATATGTAATGATTCATTATCCTCAAGTTTGGATGTTCTCATCAAGTCACTGAGACGATAAGTATAGATGCGAGCTTAACAAAACATTTAACAAATGCCGTCATGCCGTAACAAGGCCAAGCAGAAAAAATATTGGCCATAAAATGACAAGTAATGATGACCGTCTGATTAGCAACGTACACTGATGAAGCTTAGATTATCATCAAATTATTTAAAATTAGTGTTGAACTAATCGATTGTAAACAAAAGATCAATCATTTTTCATGAACAAAATTCCTAATAAAACAGAAAATTATGTTGAAAATCCCACTTCGGTATTAGGTTTCTCAGGGTATCTTTAGATTTTCCTTCATTTGAAAGATTTGTCAGTCAATTTGAAGAGTCAGATAATCAAAAAGTTGATTCATATCAGTTCTAACACAAAAGTGTGTCTTTTCTGTCAATATCGATGGTATAATAATAATAATAATAATATAATTAATAATAATAATAATAATAATTTATGTGCTGTATTCCGTCATCAAACGAGGATTTCTTAGAATCCTGGTTGATTCATTCAGTTCTTTTTAATCCACCTGTGACAGGAAATTTTCGACAGTTTGGTAAATTCGCCCGCCCTTAATTCGCCAAACTCAATATATTTGTAGTGACATTTAAGGCTGTTGTGTCCTTAGCCTTTCTCAGTGCTGCTTCCGCAATTGCAGAAAGTTTGTTTTTGATGAACAATCTTTTACTAGACCGATTCACTTATTTTCCGTTTCGGAATACTTTGTTGTCAATTGCTGTTCCAAGATCACTCTTGTGCGACAGAATGAAACCATAAGAAATATTACAAGTATACACGCGGAAACGATTTTTCTAAAATGAATCTTCTGAAAAAGGATTCTACATTTACTGTGTCTAGTTATTTATAGAATGGGACTTCTTATATTACTGTTCAGTGAACATTGGATTGACAATATCGAGTTTCTGAATTATCATTAAACAATTTAACAGGCACCTTTTATTTTGGTTACCTGATGAGTTAACTGGTTCATAGAAATAAAATGAATATAATGAACGGAACATGACAAAACAGTGATGCAGGCATTTCGTTACGATTGTAAGTCGAAAAATGCAATTGAATCGTGTACTGTAATGCCTCAAGGTTGCGGAAAAATATATCTACGATGGAATACATAATACAAGTTTATCGGTGTACTCTGATTAGCAGGAAATGTTTTGAACGGAGTACTGTTAGACTGAATGTAAAATTTTCTGAATAATCAACATTGACAATCGTAGGCTGGATTCCGTAGAATTTGGTTGTTGTATTACTAAACTACAGAGTAAATAATAACACTTTTTAAGTTTTATTACGGTAGACTTAAGTACAGAAACGTTGATTTGTAACGAATAGCATAGATTAGGTTTAGCGGCTACTGACTTGCTTACGCTACTGGCGTTTTGATATCTTTTAAAATGATAATAAGCTAAATGAATGATACAGTAGAGATAAATAGCATATATACTGGTATCACACAACATTTTCTACTGTACTTCAGCAATTTCAACACTTTCAGTTGCTATTTTCCACCACATGTCTTGAATAAGTCTGTGTTCAAGTCACTGTCAATAAAACAAGGTGAATAATATGCCAATCCAATGATGATACTTATTATAATTAGGCTTGACTAGAGACACTTTATGAGGTCACGTAGTACGGACGGTTTTTCAAGCATAGGAATCGATGATTCACGTTTCATTGTGAAATTCCTCGAATCATCATCACATATAGGTATGTACAAGTTATTTTTATTTTTCATGGAGTGAAATGATTGCAGAACACGATCATTCAAATAATGTAAAATTCAGTACTCAATACTGAAGAAATATTTACTAAGTGATGTTCACTAAGTGATGATATTTACTAAGTGAGCTATATTGGGTTAGAAGGTGATTTATTTTTTTAAGATTTCGAATCATCCGCACGTACTTGTTGATCATAATCCCCCTACCTAAAACTCAATTAAAGTTTTCAGCTTTAAGTTTCATAATTTGATTCAGCGTAAGACATTTATAAAATTTAATTATTTGTTTTCAACAACATCAATGTCCATCGGATTTTGCTACAATCTATACCAATTAATTTCTTTGTTAACTGCTGGTTGTATGTAAATATTAATGCGAATGATCACACAACGAGGCCACTTCTTACACTACATACAATTACAACGATAGTCACGGGCACGCTTTGAATTTGACTTGTCCTCACTGACTCTCTTCCAATTACGGGAAACAATCCACTTCCGGAATATTTGAAATTTTTGAGTACTTTGAGGCTCTATTCCTTGTAGTTTTATTGTACACAACTGAACATCTTCTTTCCCAAATCCTTTTTTTATGTATCTAGTATTCTAATTATCTCGTTATTCATCTCTTAATCTCGCTGATATCAGGTAAAGTAATAAGGTCGCTAGTACAGATTACACTGTAACAACCAGGAAAACTTTTAGAATCATATTCCAAAGGGGGCGATAAGGCTTCGAAAATCCCACTATCGTGAGAACGGGTTGCGAAAAACCCCAAACAGTCAGTCAATAGTACGCCTCTTAGTGTCCATGCTTTCGAACGCAACTTCTGTAGTACATAGGTACATGATCACTGTGACGCTATAGTACCTAAAGTGTACTACGGATTCATGCTGAGTCACCCCTGCCCATAGTTCTGGCGCATTTGCTCTCGGTGTAGAGTTTCTGAGGTATTGAGAAAGACACAGGTCCCACCCAAAATCAGCACTGCAATCCAAACTAAGAAACCAAAATCGCCTGTCAATAAACCAGTAAAAGAAGTGGCTAACACAACCATGCCTAACGCACCTACAAAACTCCTCGTTGTTGTCAACCGCGCAGTCTTTGTCCTTATCCAGTCAAAATATGATATATTGATTCACGTTATTCAGTTTCATGAAAAAATTATTTCAAACGATAGCATCAGTATGGTTTAATTCTTCACATTTAGACATAAAAAATCTTACAGATAAAATCAATGCAGAAATAACAATATGGTATACTTGGAATGCAATAAACGTATGTGCACATTAGGTTATACATTGAGTCATATACCGATTTCTTAATGGTATTTGGTACATTTCAACATGCATCGTGCAATTTCCTATTCGTATTAGGAAAACTGAAACGCGTTATAGATCATTTGAGTTATTCAAAAGAATGACGACTTTTGCGAGGATATAAACTATATAGCGAACAATCTCCATCACATAAATGATGTATGAAATCAGCTGTATCAAACAAGGTGGTTGATGTGCTCGCTTTTGAAGTTGTTTAGCTGAGGTACTTGAACGTTCTACAGTTTTCTAAATATCAGAATACACGTTTATTTTTTATTACTAGGATTTTTAATCAACATCTTACGAGGTCGAAATACAGATGACCTAGTCAGTAGAACATAGTCCTCATATTTTACAAAATCAAAGAATTCGACTTCGCAGGTTTTTTCACGGCATCACTTTGAGATGCGGCACTGTTAGCTTTCACCTGCAGTAAGCCTTAGGACTGAAAGAGTTGTCATAAGATGACCTATATATGACGTGGGAAAATATCCATCTAAAAACCTTGTTGTGGTTCAATGCTTGGCTTGATTGTTTTTTTGGTAAGAAATTGTTTTCAGCTCCATAAGCACAAATCTACAGTTTTATTTGACTGTTCGACTGTTCGACGAACATAAATTCACCGTATATACTTGGATATACTTGATTACGTAAAGTTTCATAATGAGTATGGCGCAGATATATTCACCACGATAATATGCTGTAAATGAGTGACTGAACACCCTTATGAAGAGCACTTTCTCAGTATATATTAGGTCAGCAGCAATCTCGAATTCTTACATATATAATTTCGGGAGTTGCTAAAACCTACATTACCAATCATACCTGGATTGAGCACTGTTTT